>JABASH010000044.1:0-71615 GCA_019776445.1 Tomocerus maximus
AAAATAAATTTCCTTAATGATAATTCTCGTCAGTTCAGATACTATGTTATTGTAACTCTTCTACTAATGCGTATGTACCTTTATAGTAGTACCTACACAAAGACTAATAATATGAAATAATAAAATCTTTTTTTCTGACTAAGCTTTAGTACTCTGTACCTATATGCTACTTGTAGTATCTATGTGTTTATTCCAGCTATAGGGGATTTAGGTACCTTAAAAATGTTTTATTCTGCTACTGTTACATTGACTTACGCACAGTATAATGGTAATGGGCTATCTGTTTTGTAAAAAGTATACCTATATGCATTACAAAAAGAACTAATAAGTGCTGTACGTTCATTAGCAAAAGTCTGGTGGTATTCGCAAAACAATTCCTCTTTACGGGTGGGATTTGAAAGGCAAAAAAGGAAAGTGCTGTGTTGTTAATGGTGAGATGGGATGCATCGCCAATTTTCATTTCCTTTTTTTCCAGAGAGCTCCATTTATTGTCAGTGGCCTGGCTACTACATATTATACACTGGCATATAAGCATTAGGGTAAACATAGTAGGGTTAGCATTAAATATTTGTTTTGCACAGTCTCCTAAGTAGTTTCGTTATGAATAAATATTGAGGGAAGATGAGGAATTGCCATGCATTAGAAAAGATGAGATGAAGAATGAGGTAGAGTATAGGGAAAGACTGTGTGCCATGTAATTGTTTGATTTGGCTAGCCAGGCGCCGTCGAGTTATGCATGTTCATTAATTTTTTTGTTTTGACTAAAAAACAGGCTACGGCAGCATAAAATGATGGAGAATTGGGAATTCCTGCTCTGTCTAATCTGGCTCTGTCTGCCTAAATGAGTGAGTAATAACGACAGTTAAATTTTCCATAGTTCTAAGTGATTCTTGTGAGTTGAGTGCGTAAGATTTGAGAGAGGAACTGAATCGGTAGTGGATTCACGAATTCATTGTATTATGTATTGCCTTGTCTCATCTGACTTGGGCTTTGTGAGTAAATCCCGAAAAATGCATTGTTTGTTAACAAAAGTAAAAGATAGTCGGCTGACAAGGATCGAGACAAGTGAGATTCGCGATTCTCCATCTGATAGGAGTACAAGATATTTTATGTAAGATTACACGAGCGAAGGCGTAACCAAAACTGAATAGCAGTGGAATAACTAAAAGAGATCCTAATAGGTTTATAGACGAGAGATAAAGGGAGCCAACAGTAAAACAGAAAAGTAGAGACTCCTAAAAGTTCTAAACATTTTTATTATCTATTACACATGGAGGAGAGAGAGAGGAAGCACAGTGTTTAAAATATTAAAACAGACTAATGCATACTGCATGGAGAATAGTAAATCCTCCTAATACACACAACAGAAAAAATATTATTCTCCGTAGCTTATAGACTTGGACACTAAAAATGAAAACGCAGGTCTGGATTCAATCTAGTTAAAGTTAGAGAGATTTGATAGATACTCTTTCATCCTTGATAGGCATAACTATTTCGGGAGTATGCTATAATAAAGTGCATATGTGTGCGTATCTGTGTATGTAGGTACAGATCATCAATCCAGAGCAGTAGACATTAAATAACGATAAGTACTCTGAAGATACACAGTGAATGAACGTGTGCGAATTTTTGCTGTCTGAAGTACTCGTTTGGTATTAGCTAAAAAAATTTAGCACATTTGAACATAACTATAGTAGAGGAGAGATGATAATTTGGAGCATGAGAGTAGGGAGTATGCTGGGAAGAACGTCAAAAATTTGTGCTCGATTAAATGAAAAAGTGGAAATAGGGTATAATCAAAATAATGCGCCCGTAGAACTCTGGAGCACTTCTACTTACTTAGGATGGACAGAGTGGGAAGACAGTGCAAGTTAAAGATAAGATACAAGGCAGTTTCTTTATTGTAGATCATCAGACGCGAGAAATTGCCAGAGTTTGGCTATAGTTTTGATGATTCTGTTTCTCTTGCAAGAAATTACTTTTACCTCTCTTCCTCCTTACTACTCCCTACTTACGTTTGCTTATTGTGCCTGGGTGGACGGGTAGGAGACGAACAGCTTTTTCGGCTTCACTTCTCTTCCTTTGCCTTCTCCTACCAGATACTAGCCAACCAAGTCAAGCTATTCATCTATAGACACACCAAATACCATCAGATATATCCTGTCTTCCTCTGTGTACCTATATATAAATAACCTGAATGTATTTACTCATTTGTCAGTAGACAGTCAGCAGTCGGTAGCATATCAAGTAGCGATACAGAATACTACTTATATAAAGTATATTATATCACTTCTCCTTCACCACTTTGCTTTGCTTGCTTAACTGCAACTCAGTCAGCTCAACTGAGACGGTTCATCTATTCTAAGCTACACTTGCAACATTGAGATACATATTTTAGATACAGATGTATTTACAAGTGAAGATGAGTGGAGAAAGAAGATGTGTAAGAGTATAGTGGTCTCAGAGTAGGAAAGTCCAAGCTCAAGTCTGCTTCAGTGCTCCTCCTTTCTAGCAGAAGGAGAAAGACTTCTTTGGTGTTTAGTCTGCAACGAGAAAGAATCATTAACTACTTTTAGCGGCTTGTTGGGTTAACTCAGGCGAACACTGTGGATCGCAATAATTAAAGGAAGTCTAGCCGTCTGCCGTGTGTTTGCACTTGATTCTGGCTAATTCGTTGCATAGTAGTCCGATATATACACACTCACTCCAACTACAAAGTCCATCCTTCTATCACCTCAGTCTTAGTCCGGAGAGAAACTTCTCTTTCTTTTTGCTCCAATGCTTCTCTTTCCTAAAGTACACATGGGTTTTCTCTCTAATAGCGACCATTCATCTGCTACACTCACATCAGAAGAGACCAGCACATACCACCAGGAGAACAGCTTTAGCAAAACAACCAACTAAGAAATTAGCTATCTAGGTATGTGCACTAACTAAGTTCTCTACTTTCTAAATCCAGATATTCCTAGTTTTACCTAACCACACACATCGTCTCCGTTTAATACTCCTCGCATTACATCCTCCAAAGTACTGCTTTGTGCACTGCACTCAGCTCTCCATTCACTTCTCCAAACATACTTTCTTCTCTCCCCGACATCCGACGCAGATTAAAGGATCCGCACGCAGATTAGACAGGATTTTACCAATTATTTGTACATCAAGTCATCCTTTCACGTTTACATCCTTTTCTTTAATTTCCCTTAACACCTCGCACTAAGCTCACACATATTAAGCCCCTCGCCCCCACCCCTCAATGAGAATTTTTCAAAATATCAACATACCAATTTCATGAGTCGCTTTAAATGCTAGCAATAGTCTCATTCTCCAGCTTTAATGAACCCTAGTTCATTCTTTACTGATTTATATAATTACTTCTATACAATAAGAGCATTGATTAAAGATTTTTAATTATGCCCATAAAATAGTAGTTATTCGTAACATTTGCATCTATTATTCACATGTAATTGAAGGAGCCAGTGAAATTTGCATCTACATGGATCTACGAATAAAATATTGGGCATTTGTGAAATAAAGTAACAACGATCTATGCTTACCTACCTACATTCCAATAATTGAACTGAGTTGTGGAAAGAAAAGTTGAAATCTGAAAAAGCCTATGCATGTAAATATGTGTATTATGTTTGTATACTTATTTAGTGTATGTAGGAACTACATGATGATCTGCTATGTAGTAGAAAAAACTATGTAATGTGTATTGTAGAGAGTAGGAGTAAGTGAATATATAGGCATAGTGTTGTTGGGTGGTATGGAAGAGCGATATTTCTATTGTGAGATAGCAAGTATGAGTCAAATGGGCTCATTGTGAGTGAGATGCATTATGTGTACGTACTTATCCCCACATTACATTGGTGCGAAGTCATTCCACAACATTAAAGACGTACATTCACGAGATTTATTTGAATGTGGGAAATTTGCAAATTTTGGGGAAAGTTTTAGATCCTGTTTCCGAAATTATGTGTACGGCGTTTGAGGAGCTTTAGGAATCTCAATGAGGATGAAACTGATTTTTTTCATATTTTTATAGGAGTCATTTGGAGAGTCGGAGAGTGGATTCATAACTTTAACTGGGAAAAAATGAGGAAGCTACATGGCTAAACTTTGACTACTTTGCATTTCCAGTTTTTTCACTGCGGTGATTTTGGAAAGATACTCACTCATCACATACTACGCTACGTTTACGCCCCTCTATAGCTAGAATGTAAGAATGCAGCTAGAGACTGAAGAAGTGTATTTATAAGAGAGGACAGGAGGAAGTTTAAGACGGGTCGTGCGGAGTTGGAGCCAGGACACAAGGAGGCTTAGCTACAATAATGCAAAAGCACCAGTAAACTTAGTTGCAAAGCTCCGTTATATTATTATTTCACACCAGTACATAAAGGTCCTTTAGAAAGGATTGTATTTCTCCGACTCTTCCTTGTCTGCACAGAGATCCGCCAGTTATGTAACACGATGGTTCAGAAAGGATTTTATGATGTAAAATGGGCATAGGGCAAAATATAAAAAACTCATTGCGATTTCATAGTTTTCTTTATAGCTATGCCAAATGGAACGAGAATAATAGTAATTAATTACCTATTCACCTGTCAGTCTCGAGCAGACTATTCCGTGGCTTTGAGTAATTGGTTTGCCAATAAAGTGGCACAATACTCCTACTGATGGAAATCCTACTCTTATTTTCTCTCCGTCCGCAAAAAACGTCGAAAAAAAATTGATGAGCAATCATGGAATGAAGGAATGGAAATTACAAGTGACTGGGCATATAAAAATTTGCATATGAAGAAAACAGTTCGTCGGTCCTGAGTCCATGGAGCCGAGAGCGTGATCATTATACAGAATAATGCAATAGAATAGAATAAATCAATTAAATGTTATTGATGAGCTGTATCTGTAGGCTGAGATATGAATATGATATAATATAATGATGTAATACCCAATGAGGAAAGAGATTGATTCAATTGCCTTTGAGTACTTGCACTATATACTACTTTCCTTAATAATAAGGAATTATACAATTATATCTATAGACTGAGATTCGTCTGCTTTGCCTGGGCGTGCGAATTCGACCTTAACAGAGTCCGTTGACAGGTTAGTGATGTTTCCTATGGAATATTACCCAACTTATTGTAACGATATAGACTATAAGTTTATAAAAACTGGAGTCAAGTAGTCAAGTCACAAAGGGAAAATTTATACATGAGAATATAATAATGAAAAGGATAATCTCCAAGTAATATGCCTAGTAGACAGAGGAAAAGTATTTAAAGATGAACGTATTCATGTATTTGATTAGATATTGCAATGGAAATAAGCGCATGCATATGGGCAAAGAGTCAAAGATTAGAATAGGATAAGAGTTGGAGTTATTATGAATATGGTTTCTACAGTGCATCATCATATCAGTGGAGAGATGAATGTTTGACATTATGATCATTGGTCATTGTTATTCTGATTATGGATTCAAGGTCTGTTCCTACATACGACTAAGTATGCTTATATATATGTATGTAGCTTATTAGATGTAAAGATGCAGTTGTGTGTAGTTCGGGTAGGTGAATATTGAGATAGATGGTTGGATTGACTGGATAACACTCTCCTCCTATTTGAGAAAGAGTGAATAGTAATAGGCGGTAAGTGATGTGATGTGATGGGAAGTCAAGTGAAGGAGTAAGTAATATCACTTGAATGAGTATGTCGAGAAATGGATTGGCAGTCTCATCCTCTCCGCTTACCTCTCCGATACTTACTATAGTTATGCGTGTCTTGTCTGCAGTAGGTAGAGAGAATCTTCTCCTTAATTAAATATCACAGTAGGGTATCGGCTGCAAGTGTGTCCTCATATATCCGCACCTGCATACTAACGAACTCTTGTCATTGCTCATTCCTTACCTATAAATAAATATCTCCTCTTTTATTAATGATCTTGACTAGAAGAGGATTAATCCCATCCTTAGCAAACAAACGCCTTTAGGTACCTGCCTACTACAACCCTCTACAATAAACATATTTTATGGCTTTTTCTTACATGCATCCTGTACCTATCATCCCAATACTCATCCCCACACGCTTAAAGTCTATACTACTGTCCTAAGACCTGCATGCATACATTATTTTTTCTAAATTATTCTATCCTCGCTTGTTTTCTGTGTAAAATAATACTCATGTTGGATATAATAATATGTGCATAGAATCCGTGTGTGTATGTGGAAGGGATGATCCGTGTCACGACCCTTGGAAAAAAGGGCCCCCTTCCTTCTCTTTCATTTCTGACTTGACTCGACTTGTGTATTTAATTTTCTGTTTTCCTCTCCGTCTTGTTGAGCTCAATAAGCGATCAAGGACTGATAAGAGATCTCTTCTCCTCCAAAGGCTTTGTCATTTTGATCGAATGGCTGTTTTGGACATTCCTTACAATATTAATGAGACGGGCATGGATTTGTGCGACAGTCAACTTCTTCCATTGTATTCCGAGACCATCTCTCTTCAGACCTTTTCTTTGTCCTCACTCACCTTTCCTTCCACAGACAAATTTACAAGATCCTCCTTCCTTATTATTATTGCACTCGAACCATATGTATACATACACAACTACCACCAATGACATCCACTTCAACTAACTATCTCCTAATATCTTATGTATATATGTACCAACACATTCTTTAATACTTCTTAGCCCAACTATTTCAACTAAATGTGTCATTCTCCAGTTTCACTTACATTTATGCCTGTCAGATACCTAATCATGTTTCCACGATTCAAAATGAGAACAATTAAAAGTTATTCAGAATACTTTTTCGTAAAAAATGTAAAAATTGGATCAAAGTTTGTAAAATTGGATCAAAGTTATTTTTAAAGTGTGCATTATGTAAAAATTCTAAGTAATTCTCATTGTGAAGAGCAAAGGGGAATAAAAATGAGTATACGGAGAAAAGGCAATTTCCCATAGCAGATGAGGATATCTCATTCTATATGCCGGGACCAGGAATCTATTACATTATAGAATGAACAAATCGGTAGTATAAGAAATGCCGTGTGCATGTAGTGTAAATAAGATCAGATTCCCCTCTGTATACATAGAGATTCTACTCGCTTTGAATTGTGAATTTGTAGAGTCATTGTCACTTGGCTGGGTTTAACTCCACTACTGTGTAGAGAGTAGGGGATATGCGATACGGGATGGAGGGAAACCATTTATTCGCATGGTATATTAGCTTATAGGAATCTCTAACGAATTCTCCTTACATTCTATTGCTTTCAAGTTATGTTTTATCGTCTGATGCTAATAAATGCGAATTGTTATCATCACTCGAAGCATTTACCATTGTCTGGGATGCTATAATGAACTTTTAAGAATGAATAAAATAAATCTACGCTTGTGTCAAAGTCATATTTATTATTTGATAGTACACGGCTTGTCTTTATTATTAAATACTTTCCAGTACACGATGATATACTATCTTGAGTCTATTCATGATGTTGATTTGGAATTCTATATAGTATGCAAGCAGTACGCATACATTAAGAAAGTGCATTGAATATGAAAAGGGAAACTACGGATAGTAGACAGAGACTTGTATACAAATAGCTATGCAAAAATGCTTGTGCATTGAATTTCAATGAAGTATTAGGATTGATTTGCGGACTGATATAAGTCAGGCTAGAGCCGAAGGATGTCTGTAGAGGAGTGTGAATAGTGGTGTCAATGCAAACGGAGCATTGTCATCAGACACTCGCTAATACTACTTTTCAACTATTAAACTATCTCTTGACTCAATAAAAAACGTAATGCGGAGCGAACAAATATGTGTGTGATACTTGAGGGAAATGGAGTAGTGATAGGTATATGCGGCGTCTACAACGTGTAGGTACACTCTCTCCCAACCGAACTCTGCTAAGAATTACGACACATAGATTTCACATGGAAGTTCTGTTGAGCAACTGTTGGTTGGCAAAATGCATTAGAAACGATTAGAGAAAGACGAGCTGGTTAAGTACACTACACAGATAAGTAGTCTATATAGCTACCGTTACTATTATGGCACAGTGTATTCTGTCCCTACGCGCTTTCCCAGATATATTCAGTATACTTTTATGTGTGTACATACCAATAGAACTCTATATCTAATGTACTGCTGCAGTTTACCAGAGTCGTGCCGTGTTATCTTACGTATACGTTGCTAAATAGTAAACTCCGGCTACACTCCTTATCCATACAAGAAAAGCAACTTCTGTAGAAAAAGCAAACCCGGGTGGGACTCTTTTTTCCTATGTATCCAAAGCACCAAAGAAATGGTAAACAGATATTAGTCATTCCTCTACTGAAACAAGCTACTAAGTTTAGCTAACGATACTTATTTGCGGTACATTCTTTTTCTCAAGGAAAAAAGCAGTAAATAGGCACTACTTAAATACATTATTATATAAAACATTCTACTGAAACTAAAACTCTGAAGCAGTAGTGCATATCTATGCATACTGCATTTAACTATTGCAAAAGGGGAATCAAATCAGAATAGATAACAATTGCGATATTGCGAATAAAAAATATTATTTTAGCCTAGCAAAATAGTAAACAAACTTGCTAGCCATTGATTGAATGCATTAACAATGAATTATAAATTAATATCTACAAAACAGATTCAGTTTGAATAAGTTTTAGAGCATTCTATGTATTTAGTGTGTATTTAAATGTGCATGAAATGAAAATCTTGAAATAATTATAAGTACAAGTGTTTGAGACGGTAGCTGACCTACGGAGTGTATGGCTATGTGCTGAGCATAGGATTGTTTGAGTGGAGGGAGAAGGGATTTGGGTGCTGCGGGTAAAGTGATATTGATAATGATAGGTGATGGAGAGTGGAATGAGAGTAGGAAAGTGGGCACATTTAGCGTAATGAATAAATGCAAATGTGACAATGCAAATGAGGAGGATGCGGCGTGGGTAGGTGCCTGTGGATCCATTGGTCGTGCACGTCCACGGCCTCGCCCATTGCTGAGAGCGAGTGTAGAGAGTGCAGGCCGGCAAGTGCAGAGTGCTGAGTCGGCTGGCTGGCTGGCTGCTCTCATATCCCTCGAACCCCTCATCATGCCATCATCATACCCCTTCCTTGCATAACCTTACGCTAAGATAATTAAAACAACGAATAGGGTCCGCTTTGATGAATCTGGGATTCTCCTGGGCTCCGTCCGACCCGACCCCATTGGCTCCTTAAGCGTAAGATAATGAACACGTGGTTCATGCGCGTCCTCGGCCACACCAGACTCCGTCTCGATTTTCCTAATTAATATCTTCACTCTAATTTAGTCCTCAGAAGGCTGTGCTCCGGAGCGAACGTGCCAAGCAACTCTCTCCAACCAAACCAACTCAGCTCGACTACTGCACTCACTTACGGACTCTTGCTAAACGAACATCATTTTATCCTACTCCGCCACTTACCTTCTTCTGCTCTACGACGGTATTCTCTACTCTATTATTATATAATATGTAGTTGCTGTGACTAATACACACACACTACGCGTAGTACTATACGTACATAGGTAATGGATATAGCATGAACTTTGAGGGAATTGTATTTAATTTCCTTTAAACTCCCACACATAGAAACGGAGTGTATGGAGCATAGCACTTCACTCACTTTATTCCCGACTCTCTGCTCACTCACACAAGTTTAGCAGAGGAGTGCAGTTCTTTCCAGCTACACTTACACAGACTCTGCACTTATCTCACCACTCGCTCTTGAATGTCTTCTCTTCTACAGACTTGACGTGACTGTTGTGTCTCTCGTGGGATACTTCCCTTAGTTCTTCTGCACTTCCTCATCCACCACCAAATCACCATACACACCATATACATCCAACTACTCACCTTCGTCTCTCTATACGCATACTTATTGTTATTAGACTTACTTTTCTATTTATTTACTTTTTACAATAAGTCTCAAAATACTCCATGTATTTAGTAGTAGAGTTGTGTGTGCATAGGAGAGTGAGATAGGAGCAACTCCCGTCAACGTCACTTCACTTGTCTCCTAATCCTTCGCTCACTCACACCAGAACCCAGTTTGTTTCATCAACGCACACACAGACTACACTACCTACACCACTTTCTGCATACACTCTCTGCATCTTCATCTGAATGTGAGCAAAGCCTTACTTAGCTACAGCCTCCTTTCTTTCCATTCAATATCCCCAACTCCGAGTCTCATCTCGCCCACATATACACTGTACAGGTGTATTCCCCTTTTGTAATACGATATCATCTCTGCAGTCCCACTCCTTCTTCATACCTCTTTTCTACGATTGCACTTGCGATAGTGCATTTATTATTGACAAATATTTTAATTGCTGCATGTGACAAATTAATGCAAATTAAGGCATAAAAAGTAGTATCTACAAACGCAAGGTAGCAACAGTCAAAACAAGGCTAATCCACAAAAGAATTGCCATGTTAATACCATGTTATCATCTGAACATATATTTCATAGTTAAAATAATTGCGAGTTCAATTAAAATTAACTCCGCTGTAATTACACTCTAAAGTCTATAGCAGAGTTGGTCTGTAAGTTAAATCAGATGGTTTCATTCATTTTGACTTTGGGTAGACTAGTATAGGTGGTGATTGGGAATTGCATGGCATTTCGCACTTGGCACTCAGAATATTTGCAGAGAAGAGAGTAGAGCAAGGGAAATTGATTGGCCGTTAACTTGCGTTTGTGTATATAGTAAGGTATAGTGTGCATAGTGGAATTATTATAATATATACTTAATATATACCTGACTGTGTATAGGAGGAGAAAAAAGAAGTAAGTCGTGGACTTGGACTGGAGTCGAATGGATAATATACTGCTGTTGTACAAAGTATATGTTACGTAAGGAGTTGACTTCCATGTGAGCTCTCGCATCGCCTCGAATCCTATTCGGAAGAAGACATAGGAATTTTCCCCTTCGCGAAAGAAAGAAGAAAAAGGCTCCCACGTTCCTTCTTTGATATTGCATTAGTGCATTCATATATAAAAGATATATCGTTATATACATTTAGTGCACAATAGAAGTAGGAGGACCGTTTATCTCTATGTGCATTCTGTGTATACTCATAGGTACAATAATCCAATGTACATGGAGTGATTCTCATTGTGCTTTTCAATAACAAATATCCTTAAGGTGAAAACTTTGTGGGACTCTTCCCAGTAGTAGTGCTCCTCCATAATATCTCCTTAGTGTTCACCTGCAATTAAAGAGGAAAACTTTTGTGGATCTATAGCTACTAGTGAGTGTGACACGTATAGCCAACCACTTTTGGTCAGCAGAAAATTAATTAACTAATGATGATTTCCAAGTTATTCTCAATGGTGAAAGTTCCGAGTGTGGCTTCTCCCCGAAAAAGAGAAAAAGAAAATTGAATTTCTCAAGTTGCCTTTATAGAAAAGGGTCTATAGAGTCAAACTCTTTTTCCTCCGAAAAGAAAGTTTGTAATTAAAAAAGAAAAACATTCCTACATTATTCAATTAGTTATCTTCCTCCAGGACTAATTAAATTAGGACACAGACGACTGTTCCAGCCAGAGAAAATTGTCTTACACACACAAACCTCGCTATAGTAGTTTCCACGGAAAGAAAAAAACTGTGCTGTCTATATATATTTATACGTGCGAGGAAGGAGAGACAGGCATTTGTGACAACAAACAGATCTAATTAACTCTGTGCATAGCATTGATTTGCCAAAAAAGTCACAGTCAGCTCTGAGACAACAACGGAAGAAATCCGTCTTCAATTACACACACGTAAAAATCTGTCGAAGCTCCACAATTTATTTCTTGATGCGTTGACGTCGTCGTGAATGGTTCGCGGATTATTTACAAGGTTACTATTACTATACTCACAATCTATTGCAAGGGAAAATCAGAACTGTGCAGAGACAAAAGTACAAGTGCACGTGGTTTTCGTTTACCCGGAGTTTTGTGGTCTTTGGCTTTGGCAGTGACATCGACATCATGACTCTGACATGGAAGTTGACTTTGTTTCGTGAAGGGTGAGAATTTATTGAGTGAGAGGGGCTTAGTCTGCTAACTCACATACACTATTTCCTATTGTATACTACTAAAGTGTGGTTGGAAATAAAAACACAGCTACTGTGTACTAGGAAATAACCGAAGAGGACAACAAATACGACTTCTAGAATACAGAGTAGGACAAAAACTCTCACACCCACATCAACGAACCAATGAACCAATGTATTTCAACATTCAATTGTCAATTCACGGACATTCTGTCAACAGGATCCTAAGTTGGCCTAGTGTTGCATAGTTGCAGTGTACAAATAAGTCCTAACGCTAGGCAAATGGACATGACACGAAATACAAAAGAAACAGGACAATGAATCCTTTGCAACAAATGTGTTTGCATGAAAAACCAGAAGAGAGCACGAACTCGTAGTCCATACTCGGTAGTTTTTATCCAATTAATTTCCCCTTGGGTATATCTACTGTGGTACAAGTGTGCGTACTTTAGCTCGACTCTCATGTACTATAATTGTGTAGTGTGTATTGCTGGGTAATCAAGTAAACCTTATTTTTGTTTGGCTATAGACACACATCCTACTGTTTGTACACACCAGTGCTGTTTATACGTAAACAATTTAAAATACGTAAGCACAACAACCCGAGTTAATTTATTAGTTTTATACCTATAACACGGACATATATAAACATTTCCTATGCCAACTTATTCTTCTGGAAGACTACAGCCAAAATCCTGGGTTTCGTGCATGACGAGTTCAGCTCAATTGATGTACACGCTATCGCAATTTTATCAGGTAAGATTACAACTTCTAAATTTTAGCGATTAGAATTTATATTACGGAGACAACTTCCCTTTCAGTCTACATGCTGTAATGACTTTATTGCATTGCAACCAGTCTTGACTATCACTAAGGTATACTACATGAAAGAACGATCGACTAATCTGATACAACAAATGTAGTGTACACCTAAGCCGTAGAAAAATGTAAATGCATGATGAACAGAAAGAGGATGATGAAAAGAGAGCTTGCTCGATTTAGTCATCAAAAGAAAAGGACATCGTAAATGTTACACTTTTTATATACTCTATGCATAAGTCTATTATGGATATCTGTCTACAATACTGCCTCATTCAAATTTCTTTCACAAAATATCAAGTAGCTTTACTACGGAGTTGTGGATGTATAGCCATACCCATTCCCTGTATAGTATTTATAGTTAAAACTCACAATGTAGGCAGGAAATTGAGAATGGCATTTTCTTCATGGCACTTCGCTTTGTTCTCCGGTCACTGGTCCTTTTGTGTTTCCATCCCTATGAAATACTTGCAAAGAAAATGAATGCTTTCAGGATATTACGCAATCCGTATAACTAATATCTGCAAATGACCGAGTTGTAGCTGAAAAAAATAAGTTAAACTCTATGATATCGATACAATGAAAACGATTGCCTATTAAAAATAATTGAGAGCAATTAAATCAGCATTTTTCAACTGTTTTCATAATTGGAGCAAAATATTATTGTCAAATTAATAAGTCTCAGACATGTTTAAGTGCAATGGAAATAAAATGTACATTTAGACTATAGTATAGATACGTTTTGGTATAGTAGGGTAAATATTTAATTGTAAAGATGATTATTTACGTGCAGTATGCTAATTATGTGAGATAGAACTTGAATTGTGAATACCTCTTAAATTACACAATGGGATTACGCAATGGTGACATGAAACAGTGAGAATGGCAAATAGAGTACGCATCATATGTGGTATATTTGGATAAAAGAGGACTGGAGAGTAGCAGACGATTTACGGAATAAATGAGATTGAAATCAGAATGCTTAAGTACCTACTGTAAATAATACGGAGCAAAAACTACATTTGAATGAATGCATATATGTATTTCGCAAGAAATTGATGGTTAAAGGAAAAGATGCGGATAATAAGAAAGGAAAAGACTGCGTCGCGAGAAGACGAAAATAGATATTGAAATAGAGGGAAGGTTAGCTCGGAAAAATTGTTTGCCATGAGAGAGATGTGGATATCCATAGACCTATTGGTTATATTTATGCATAGAAATGTGTTTCTATATAGTTATAGGATAGGTAGGATAGGATCTCCCCCAAAAAAGATGTAACTACAATACCTCTACATAGACATGGGTATAGAAATATATATTTTACGATGTTCCCAGCAAGTGTAAACTGAAGCGTCTTAGTAGTATAATATTATTAGTTTAGTATCCACCAAGTCCGTCGAAAGAAGGGAATTGAATGTTATGCAATTGCAAGCTGCGCCTGGGTCGAACTGAGATTGGGAATTGAGCCCATAAAGCAAGTGCCTCACAGGAAAGTAAAAAAGAAACAAAAACGGAAAGGATACTCAATGGTGATATTTTAGTTCCTGTACTATTTCTGTTACAATCTATAAAAGAGTGTTTTCGGAGAAAAGATATGATGCATTTGTGCTATTGATTTGGATGAGTAGATGAGTTAGTAAATAATAGAATATCAAGTTTCTTTATTGGATGCAAGGTTATATATAAATATACATGGCATACATTGTATAAGAGATAGCATGTCACCTTTTGGTGTGCTAAGTGTGGACTCTCGCTTGTGTAGAATAAAGTGAATGATCGGACACGAGTATGTGTATATGTGGAGGAGGGTTAGCTGAGGGAGTGAGTATACAGAAAGGAGTATAAGTAGATTAGATGTCATAGTGCGTGGATATGGAGTGAGGGAAAAGTGAAACAAAAATAAAAGAATGTTGAGACGGAGTTTTGTGTGTGAAAACGGAATGAGTTGTACTGTTGTGTAATGCATGTAAGTCGGTAAGTAGTATGTATGTTTGAGAGAGAGTAGAATGTAGTAAGTAGTAGTCCGATGTGGAGAGTGAGGAAAAGAGAGCTTGAGGATGGCAGTGGCGCTTTGAGCTTGATGATTATGATTTGCTGTGTCGTTATTCCTTCTTTAGTTTGAGATGGTTGATTCTAAAGCTGCCCGTTTTCGTGTGCGCTTTCGGTTTCACGGGACACGACGCAATCGCAGTCATTATCCCTAGCCCCGCATTAATTAGGACCTCAGTCGATCGTCATGCAAATAGCACGACTTTGCCTCACTCAAGCAGTCGATAGGAAGCTGCACATCTATGCGGACTGCTCCTTTAAGTTCCTACTACCAACTACATACACTACACAACTACCTACCTACTACTTACTACATATGGTACACCACCCTACAAACACCACCTCTACTAACTATAAACATAAAATACATACGTACACTTTATATAGCTAAGTTAAGTGAGACCGTGTTAAATAGATAAGTACTTATTCATAACGTTCTGTGCTCCGTTTCCCTCATTTTATCTTATTGCTCCATCCTGTCTTGTACAAAGTTCTGTGTCCACCAACACCTTGATAGGCTTAACGTCTCTATGGGTAATCCTCATTCGTGCCGTGCGCTCAGTTCAGTGTCAACTCTACCAACAACGTCCATTCATTCATTCATTCGAGACTATCACTGATTTATCTTCCCACGCCACAACAAGTCCACTCAACTTTCGCCCGATACCGTTACGGACTAGTACACTTAATTTAACCCAGGTATGATTTCAACACAACTCTGTTTACGATACTATTTTCGGACACTCTATCTCTATACAGACATCCAATCTCTATATATAGACACGATCTATTTATCTTGCTACTTACTGTTTGGCAAATATAGGATTTTGCAACGCTTAGACAGGATCACTCTAATTTAGCTACACACATTATGTTCTTATGAAATATAATTCTTTTTATATATTCTTCCATGTTGTAGTAAATAAAATAACTGTAGATGCTGTTGCAGACAAGTTAATTACAATTGTGGAGAATATGCTTGTTTCAATGGGAAATGAGAATTAGCAGAGACTTGTTTTGATTTTGTGTGAGATTTTGAAAGAGAGACTTTATTTTTTGTTTACCGCTTATGTGACAGATGAGTTTAGGTTATGTAATGTACAAACAGATAATACACAATGAATTAGAGTTTGTCGTTAGACGAGAGACGTCGTAATCCTGGCGTTGCCTCGTGGTGGTGTAGTTTGGTGTGGAGCTGAGAAGGAGAACATGACGAGATTTTCGGTGAATTGAGCAATCAATTAAATGCCACTGGACACTCACCATCACCACGGACACAGAATACTCGTTTATTTGACCAGAAATTTCAGTTTTGTAGACAGTCGGACACGAGTCGAGGAAAAACACGAACGATCTAGTAGCCGAAAAGAAGGAAACTGAAAGGTTGGATAAGTTCGCGAGTCTTTCAGACTCCGCCGAGGCTATTCCACACAGAAGTAGCCCACAGACTACGCTTCATGAGTACAGACAGAATATCCTGTGCGTTCAGTTCCTTCCTCTCTATACACTTGCACTTTTGCTATATTGTAGCTGAAACGTGGTGGGGAGAGTTTCTTTTCTATGGTCTCTTCTGCCTTCTATGACCAGCTCCACACGACATATCTGTTATCTATATCTGGATAGTGCACATACATGTTTAGTAGATATACCATTAGTATTTATTTGGTTTGCTCTTGGACTGACTTGGCGGAGAGGCTTCACTTACGTACTACTACTGCTACTCGATATATTATAGATACTTACTATGTATAGGAACTCTTTGACTCCTAGAACATTTACTCCTACTATGTATGTATGGCCTAGGAATGCAGTTGCAACAGGGGAAAATGTTTTCTACGTATGTTCGGGGAACTTTTCCAAAAATAAACCGACAGAGAAAGACGGGAAAAAATATAGCCGATAATAGCAAACACTCTGATCTACTGGGTTATAACGTTTTCTATGGCTTGGCTGGTCAAAGGCTTATGGAATCCAAAGAATGGCTTTTTACACGAGACTACTTTCCTTTTACTTAGATCGATTTCACTCTTTAATGCTCATTTCATGGGGTGACTGACACGCTACTACATTTGCATATTATGAATAAAATTGCATATTTTGAATATTTCACAAATAAGTAGGTACCTCCACTTATTTTTAGCACTAGACATTTTTGCCAATACTATAGTAAAATGGTATCTGAACCTCGTGTTTGTGTTTTTGCTGTTTACTAGATGAGTATAACCTATCCCAAAAAGTAGACAAGCTACTCTACTTATCTATAAACTGATATGCAAACTGAACTGTGAGTCAATCGGTACAGAATCTACTAAAATCGTCCTGTTAAACGATGTTCCTATTTCGTCTGTGTGTTACGTGTCAAGTTCCTACTGTAACTTACTAATCAACTGATGCTACTATACTACTACTATCTCTATCTACATACATTGTCTACTACTTAACCTCTATAAGGTAAGATTTCATTTGTATTCATCCGGCAAATCTACAAATCCTTACTTACATACTTTCTGTCTTATAAATCTTTTCATTACCTAACATAACCTAAGCAAAATCCCGTTGTGTCACTTTATATAAGCTATACACCTGAATTCAATTTACGCTACGTAATTAATTAAGATACGAAGATATACTTCAAATGTGGTGCTCTTATATAATAAAGCTTTAAGTGTATCTGTATCTATCTAAGGGTACGTATAGCAAATGAACAACTTCTTTACTGTGTTTTAGTATCTATCTGTGGTATGACTGTGTATTAATTAAATAAGTGGAGAGCTATATAAGAGGTATAAGGATGTGGTAGTGTATTATGGGTAGCGAAGGAAAAAATCGTGTAGAGAAAAGTAAATATGTAATAGCTTAGATTATAGTGAGTGCGTGCATGACTGGGTAGGATTGGTGGGTGGGTTGATTTTATTGTTTGCTCATTTGATATAGAAAGATGGGATGTGATGAGTCTTTGTGAGGAATATGAAATCCCATTTGGTAAATTGAACGTAGCCTTGTATACCTTGTATGAGTATCCTTGTATATGCCTATATACTTATACGGAGTAATATGTGTTATGCTTTGTTTGGCATTAGCGGATGAGTAGATAGATTTAAGGTAGTGAAAAAGAGGAGTTGAGTGTGGAGCCCGATCGGATTCGATCCGTGGTTCGGTTAACTAATTTGTAAAAGACGGTTGCAGATTGTAGTAGTAAACAAGGCTGTACTAGTCAAAGTACATAAGTAGTGAGCAGAGGTATATCTGTCGAGACGGTGGACTGAGCTGTTGTCTTGCCTTAGCCTCCGTATCGTATTCTCGTATCTACACGGAGGGAGTTGTAGGAGAGAGTAACATAACGTAACGTAAGTTAACGTAACGTAAGTAAGTAAGTAGCAAGGAAGCAGAGCAAGTAACTAACACACGAGAAAATCCTCTTCCCATTTTAATCTCATGCCATCATCAGCACTTCACCGTTTTTTCGTGGTAGTATCCCATTTCCTCTGCCGAGTCAAATGTAAAGCACTCAACTCGAGGTTTTTTCGTGCTTTGGGTAATTAAGCAAGCTTTGTTCGCTACTTGGGCTCATTTTTCCCGACTAGTGTGCTCTGGCTATACTCCGGCGGACTCTACGGAAGAAAGACCCAAACCTACGAAATAACATGAGCATACATCAGTTTTAATCACTCTGTGTCTCGATCCATTCTCTAATCTACACCGCAGTATATCACCCTTATGCCCTGCCATTACTGACTACAAATGCTAACCGTACTTTTATGCTTTTTGTCGACTCTCTTACTTACTCATACTCACATGCTAATATAAATACACACTCTACCCACCTATAGCCGATGTACCTACGGATACAGTAATTTACGTATACATAAAAATCCAGCCTACCACATTGCATTCTAAGTATATCTCCGCAGATATAAATGTGTTGCATTACTTTACGATAAACGCCTGTTCATGTTTGTCCTGATAAATGCATTACGTATTAACGTACGTACCTACTGCTACTACATATACCTATAATCAAGTAGCTACTACTATACTATGTATGTTTATAATATTATTATACAGAAGATATGCTATAAGAACAAAAGGGTCGTGCCCAATGTGTTCACAATTATAAGACAGTATATTTTGGAGAGTTATACTTGCTTATTTCTTCTCACTTGCTCTCGCTTACTTTATTCTTTGAGGACTAACAACTTTTAGCCACAATCAGACTCCGTCTTTTCAGCTATTACTTAAGAGGAAAGTTACAATGCATTACATTTTCTACATTTCACTCTCGTCTCTTGCACAAGTCAAGTTTATTGTACAGTGGAAGTAGGAGTTGGAGTTGGCGACACGCATGTGTTAACAGAATTGTCCCCTTTTTCCTTTGAATGTAGTCTTTGGCGTGATTGAGCCGGATTAGTTGCAGATTAGATGAGCGTAATTAAAAAGACTGCTAAGAGATTCGCAGGAGTTGAGCTGCAGGTATGGATGGAGTCGCGGAGAGTCCTCCTCGCTCTGCCTCTTTTAATTAGTGGGCTGAGGATTTTGAAGTGAAGTAATGCAAGTGTGAGGAAGAGGAAGGCAGGAAGGGGTTGTTTTTCACATTGCACTACGCTTATGCGAATGTGGAGATATAGGCTAGAAAAATCAATATAAGGTTGACAGCATAGGTTATGAAGACTGCTTGCTAAGAAGTGAGTGTGTGCTGGAAACCGGCGGCCTTTTGTCATCGGGCCCCCCTAGACTAAACCGCGTAGCGCCGTTGCCGCGAGACGGTGCATTTATCGATTTTTTTCTTTTCTTTTTTACGTTTTTTTCTCCCACCACTTCATTCGCTTATGTAGCCAATGTCTTTTTCCCCTCATCTGCAAAATGTGCTTTCAAGTCTAACCTATGCAAGTGAAGAGACATTACGTGAAATGTCATACGTTCCTAACTACAGACTTAACGGAGCTTCTTTTGTACACCCTACTCTCATGTACATCTATTATATATACTGTCTTTATTTATATAACTCCATCGCCTGCACTTTATTACACCTTATATGTTACTATCCTTTAAGCACTTTTACCTTTTCAAAATGTATTAGGTCTGGGGTTATCAACTTAGCTTCCTCTCTCACTCTTTCTCTCTCTCTCTCCTACATCACTAATAGAGTCACGAATTCGAAAGAGACGAGGACGACAAGGAAAAGATTCATGCAAAACATCTCAGTCAAGTCAAACAGGAGCAACTCAACTAACTCTCTTAGCGACTAAGCCTAGACTCTTTTATTTATATGTCTCAATTCTGCTTTCTCCGTCCATAAACCCCTTTCTCTACGACCTCACTCATCTTGACTCAACTCTTTCCAGTCATCTTTGGATTAAATCAAAAATCCTTCTATTTTATCCCGAACGTTCCCTCACATCTTATTCTCTCTCTGATTACCTGATTTGTTTCTTTTTTACGAGCCTTTCCCTTTCTCTCCAGACGTCTTACCTTCAAAAGACGTTTCACTAAAATAAAATTATCTTCCAGCCGAGACAATTCACTTGATGGCAGACTGCATGGTGGGACATATTTATATGCATATGCCTTGCACTTCTATGCTGTAGTAGAGACTGTGTCTTACCACATAGAGAAAGGTTATTCCATCAATAATTTTTTTAATCATATTTACGGGAGAATAAGTTATAATAATATGGGGCTTGTGATGCAAAGAGAATTGGAAGAGAGATGTAATAAACTGTTGTAACAGATGTAGGTAGGAAGTGATTTGTACATCAAGGTCAAAGTCATAAAAGTCATAAAGTTCAAAAAAATAAATAACTGGGAATCATAACTGGGCCTAAAGCCTGAAACCCCCAATACGTATCCACTTAACCACACTTATCATTGTACACAAAAGGACTGAAAGTGTGATGCTATTTCAGGATTTGTACGATAGGAAAAACTAAAGTTAAAAAGAGACAGGATATCTGACCAATTATGAGCATTTTAAAAAAATCGTTACTTCCGTTAACATCTACTTTGAAAATTCAAAAACTTAATTCAAAAATTTTATTCTTGACCTTTGTTTTGACCTCGTCTTTCATAATTCGAAAAGCAAATCCAAACATTTTAGCAAAAGCTATGGTGGACTTTGTCATTACATGGAGAATTTGAGGGATAGATAGATAGATACACAGACGGCTGGCGCACTTCTATGAAGAAGGATTTGCAATCAGTTCTTAATAACGGAGAAGAGCTAGTCAAAGTTTTTGGATAAGAGAGTGGACCTTGGAGCAGAAATTAGTATCGATTTATTAATGGCATCAGATAGTCGGCATTCTGCCTTCGGCCGTAAAAATGGGGTAGAAACGCGGATAAGAGGAAAGTAGTAAAGGAGAGAGTCTGGGTTGCCTTGACTTGAGTTCGGTTCGTTTGCCTTTGGCTGGGGAATATCTATCCCCGAAATTACAATCGTCCCAATAATTTCCTCGTATGTGGTGTGGTCTCCTCCTGGTAGGGCTGATATAAACGAAAAGGCAAGCTGCATATAGCCGGGAAAGATGACACGAGACAGTCAAACTCTTGGGTGCCCCTCCATAAATCCCTATTTTCACAATTAAATTTATCCATTTATCCAAATCATACTGGGATAATCAATCCGTGGCGCAAATTCACTCCGTACACATAATTCACATTAACTTGGAAGCATAACTTGGGATTGTGTGTGAATTATAATGATATAAATACAGCTTGGTAGTGCCGAAGGGAATAGAAATCCATCTGTGTGTATTGGGGAGGCTAAATCAAGAAATCAAATCAATTGAAAGTGATAATTTTGTACTGGGCTGAGTATTTCTTAAGAGGCAGGGTTTGACAGTCCCACAGTGTGAATAATAGATTAGAATGCAGTTCAGGTTGCCCGGCCTGATTGTTCTAATATGCAGCTGGATGTGGATTAGGATATGTATGTGGTTAATCCGTCACGCGAACTTCACTTTTATTTTAGCCTGGAAAACAGAGCACTTGCCTCCTAATCAAACTCGACGATAACAAACTGATATTATAATGAATGCTGATGGCATGCAGATACTAAATATGTACATGCGAAAGTACCTTTCTGTGCTATAGCCACGAGAATATGGGAAAAGAATCCTATAATTATCCTTTCTTCTGTGTACATGTCCAGATACATATCGGAGATAGCAACTATTAACTATGTAAATCCTATGCAAGTTTTACGAGTGGTGTTAGCGAGTTAGTGAGTTAATGAGACACAAATTAACAATCTTACTCGATAACTACCTAGTTAAGTATACACAGCCACAATGAGCTTATTATCCTTAATTTGGTCCCTCGTTCTAAATGCTCCCTCAATTATCATCATGATTTCAATTTACTTTCTGCTGCGTACACTTTTTCATGTAGTAAATTGCTAGTGTAGGCGTAGGCAGTTGATGGATACACTTATTAGATGACTCATGTCACTTCACATCACAGAGGCGTAAATGATATCCAAAGATGGAAAGAAATTAAGAAAGAAAAGATCAACCAAAGGATGATCCAATAGAGCATTGAACTCATACTATACCTTTGATGCAACGCTGCATTTATCTCAATGTCCAAACTCCTATACCTATTACCTATTGTACTATATGCTCGTTTGTGGTCTCTATTATTTGACACTAGTACAGGAATATAATACCTATCATATAGCACAGTACCTGAATAGCCACCAGAAATAAATAGTATAGCGTACACTGCAAATATTTTGTAGTATGAGTGTGCGATTACCAAATGCTATGTTTGTATCTCGTGTGAGAGTGCAGACATGAAACTTTGTATGGGTGAGTCTACTCACTTACAAAGCACACGGAGTACCTATACTTATTCTAACCATATACTTATCCTGTGTCTATCTATAGAAATACTTATAAAGGGGACATATAATAAAGTGTTTTGTTGCTCTTCTTTTTCTGGTGGTGTATCCTGTAACTTATATGCACATGTTGTTTTAGAAATCTATAAAGACTACTTTAGTCACTGTATGTAATGACTTTACCTCTAGATTACATATACTACTTATACAAGTGTAATGTATACTTATTACATTTCAGTGTAGCCAGAATAGCTCACAGAACACGTCAAACCCCAGTATGAATATGTCTAGCCACTAAGTTGAGAATTATGATACATGCATAGTGTACCTAAGTAACTAATAATGCTATAGATAGACTTATAAAAAAAGCACAGGACAGAAATGAAGGATGAGTTTGGTCTAGATGTCCCTACTTTATATTTAAGCTTGATCGGGTATTGGCTATAAGTATTTTAAGTATAAGTATAGTATACACAAACAAGATAGGAATAAGTACTTATATCAGGGTTATGTAAGGGACGATAATATAGAGTATTATTGTCTTTCTTCCCCTCCCGAAAAAACGATCGAAAAAGGATGTCGACTTTTCTTTATTATTATCTGTTCATATCTTGTTGGGAGCCTGGAGGTGACGGTATCTATTAGTTTGGGTTTATTAGCCAGGAGCGAAATGAGAAAACGACTGTTTGCTTTTGTCTTGAAAGTTGGGAAATGACGCTGATGACGCTGTCCTGCCAAAGTCTCATCTTCTCGTCTTTTCTCTTCCTGTCTTAGTCGGGTGAGGAGTAAAGTAGTGGAGAAGTCATTATGACTCCCATACTCACATCACATCAAAACTACACTCCATTTTACTCTAACTGCTCCGATATGGACTAACTCGGACGACAACGGACTGACCCAAGGAGAAAGCTTTCTCTTAGGCATACATCATCAAATTAGTATATGTCTCCTATGCCTATACCTACCTATACTCTACTACTATATGTAGGTACATATATCTACTAATCATACATACGTACTAACTACTAATACTAACTCTTGCTCATTTCTTTTCTCACTCTGCTCATTCTGCCGTCCCTTGCTTTACTTTGCTTTGCTCACTCAGCTCATTTCGTCTCGCTTCCAGTTCCGCAGCTTTTGCCTCGTATTACATTATCGAGAGAGTAAGTAGAGTCGTGAGTCTGTTTGTACTCATCGTCAGTCCGTGAATGCAAGGCAATAGTGGGCGTGTTATGTATTCTCCACTATTCTGAATCATATTAAACACACAATGCCATTATTGATTTCACTGTCTCTACTTATCTATCAACTACTTATACACATTTTATTTATCTACCTACTCCACACCACTACAACTTTATCAGAGCAATAATACACCGACACAGGACAATAGAATCGTCTTTAAGGCGTTTCATCCACATAAAATACATCCATTTTACAATCCATTAAATATATCCTCTTTCTACCTATAGTTCCTACACTAAATAATTGTGTACTGAATTTAAGATTCCAGCTCTTGTACCTAAGCAGGTGGACTGTTCGAGGGTGAAGAAGGGTAGTTTAGTTTTTGGTTCAATATCCCTTCGACGTTTAGCGCTTACGCAATATTCTGACTTAGTAATTACATGTATCAATACAATCGTATATTTCATTCTTATATAGACACTGTACAGAGTAGTACATAGCTACAAAGTATATTGACCAAGTTGGTCACTTTATTGTGTGAAGTAAGCGTGATGCATGTGTCCATGTAAGTAGTACCGAGTATAGAAACCCGATGCAATGCCAGTAGTGCATGTGTCTCGCATAAAATTGCATTGGGTCTGTTGAACGGACGACGATTCGTTCCATATAGCATAGCATAGTGCAGTATCGAGAAGTGTAATCCTCAGGGATTAGACGGCTTCGTAATCCTAAGGGATGATATAGATAAAGTATTGGAGTTGAGTTCTCTTGCTATTGCTACTCTGTTATGTTGGCCAGAGTCAAGTTTGAGAGTCGGACGAGTCGGAGTGGGCTTCTCACTGGGTTTGTGGTGCAATGGTCAGTGGTTTACCAGAACGTGTTATTCCATCTCTTCAACTTGCCATTCCTCCCTGGCTTAACTTTTCCTCAAATGTCACAAGCTCACAAGTCTGGGATTTTCCTTCCAAACCTCAGTGCACTTTACACGATACCATGCCCTATTGATTGAATTGAATCGCTCTGAGGAGATAAGCTCTTAGCACACTTCTAACGATTAAATCCTATCAACACGTCCGAGTCTGAAAATATTTGGGGCAATTAATTAATTATTACATTGAAAATCTAGAATATCTTGCAATTAAATTGATCTGTGAAATTAAAATCTTTTAATAATTACTTGTAGATCATTCTGTTATCTGCGCAATTCAATGTATGTAATTCAATCTTAAGTAAACTTGAGTCGATGCAATTGTGCATATACATGCAACACAAGGAAAGCATTGCAAACTGCAATGTCAGAATTATTTGTGCATTTCACTGCAGAATTGCACGTAACCTTTTGGTTACTAGCATGTATGAAGGTGCTGTGAATATGTAAATATATAGCGTGTCTAGACAGATATATGTTTGTAGTAGTGTATAGTAAATGTGGGTAGGGTATGTAGTATATGGAGATATGGATGGATTAGGTAAGTAATAGTGTACATAGAAGAGTATAAATGTTTATGTAGTTAGTGTATAGAGTGTATGTATGTGTACAGAGAAAGAAATAGAGCAAAGCAAGTATGTAGTTCAGTTGAGTCGCTAAGAGAAGAAGGATCCGTGCCGCCCATACAAGGTAGTTGACCCACACTTTCCTTCTTACTCTCCCTTGCGTTACGAGACGACGGCTTCTATTCTGCTCTGAATGAAATTCGGTCCTTGATCTTGATCTTGTCCGTCGACCACACCAAATCGATACCCCAGTGACTACTTTCTCTGCTTTTATGCCGTTTTCAAAAGTATCTATATAGGAAGTGTGTACATACATAAGTACAAGCATAGATAAGGCACTACACAGTTGATACTGTTGTGGCAGTTTAGCCAGGACATGGTGGTATAAGTAGCTGTGAGTGAAAAGGGTGCTTGGACATGTAGTTAGTTATATGGTGTCCTGTCAAAATGTTGGCAAATTGGCAAATTCGATGCTATTTCCGCAATTTGGCTTAAAGAGTGGGAATGGATGTTGTTTCGAAACAATAAATCTGGGAAAGCACTCATCGTTCGACGATTTCTCTAGAGACAATATTGGGAACTGGAATCGGTGATTAAGGAAAGGGATAAACACACGTGCATGAATGGTGTACCTTGCTGCAGTATATGTATGCAGTATAATATGTATTTATGTAGTGTATGTGGAATGAAGTCAGAGAAGAAATACGTAACTAAGCAAAGTAATGAAATGAAGTTGGTGCATTAAGTAGGAAAAGGAGGCAAGAAGGATGGGAACATACGTTACGTGTGTAAAGAAGTTTTTGACAGAGTCAGTCAGGGATTAGGTTATGTTATGTTGCACACAGAGAGAGAAAAATCTATTTTTAACAATCTAATGTTTTCAGTAAAGTGTAGCACCTCTCTATCCCTCACTAACTAGTATCTACGGGTACAGCTATGGAATTGATGTTTTATATGCGACGCTATTATGGCATATTATATTGCCTGCCATGCCGTGCCACACCGTCTTGTTGAGAAGTAGTTGGTGTACTCCACTACGACATGTTTTGTGGTCTTCTATTTATGATATAAGTATAGCTGACTACTGCTGACGGTGCAGTGCTGTGTTTTATGTTCTTCCCTATGGTATGTATGTGTGCGTGCTTATTGGTTTGGATTGAGAGAAATTAATGGGATGAGAATGTATGTGTAAGATGCTACTGGATGATGAAAGTGTGTAGTTCGTTAACAGAAAATTTTCAATCTAAAATTATGCTTAGTGTGTTTATGCGGGCACATTGCCTAATTTTAGGTTTGAGGAAACTGAGTGCCAAAAATACTAAGATTCTTGCTAAAAATCTGTATAATTTTTCGCCATCCAATTTTAGACATGTCTAGATCTTGTGTGTGTCTCTCTTGTACTTGTCTGCTCACCCGTAAGTTTCATCTCCTCTCATCTCACTCAGCCACCACACCAGAGCCAACCGAACCAAACCACTTCCCGTCGTGGCTCTTCATGAGCATCAAGATGATGATGATGATGATGATCCTTGGCTAGCAACTAAATACACTCAGTTGACTTTCTGTACTTATACCACATTATATTAGCACGAACGTGCCTCTTTTCTTCCTACCTAACAAATACCAACATAAAATAACTAACATACACCCATTAAATACTTGTACCTTATCTATTCTCTATATTTCCTATACTTACACAATTACAGTATTACTCACTCTATTTTACCAACACCAATGCAATATGCAGTCCTCTCATCATATGTAGGTACCTATAATTCTGTCTCCATTTATTACTAGCCCGTCTAAACCTTATAAACAGCATTGCTCTGCATATACAGCAGTCTAGATAGAAAAAGCACAGCAATCTTTCTTTCATTCTACTAACTACTGCATTTTTCCTCTCTTCTCATGCTCATTTCCCTCAAACCGTAAAACTTATCGCATTTCTTACTTATAGTTACATGCTCATATTATTTGGCTCTGCCCTGGCTTTGACTTGGTTTGCTCACTCCAGTCTTTTGTTCTTTTCCTGAAATGTAATCTTATGATGATGAGGTTGGTTGGTGAGCAGAAAAATATTCCAGCTTGCCCTGCCTGGTTATACTTCTTTCTGTTTGATGATGAATCGGGGGAGAGCAGAGTTTTTGTTCCAGGATTACGTCATGAATGGCAGGTCTCCTTCAAGTAGTGACAAGTGAGAAAAGCGATCGATATGTTGTGTCGGTGTAGGGGAAAAATCCTTCTTTTTTTATCCACTACATCACACATATATCCTATATGCATGTATACCCTACGCAACCAAATAACTTGATACATATATGCATCTATGTATATTAACTTTTTATACGAGTACAATTACCCTACCTACGGGGATAGGCCAATGTTAGTTTCGTTTGTTTCTAAATGCAAGCCTTGTATTGTAAAAAAAGCGGACAAGAAAGAAAGTGAGGGGGATGAAAAAAATCGGAATGAATGGTTAACTTTTTTATTCTCCCTATGTGCATACAAATGCATAGACAATGCGAGTCAGCCTTCCTTTTCTATACTGCAATTGTTATGCTACAAGCACAAAGTATTTTAACCTTAAAGGCTTTCTACCCATGTAATGGGAACATATGCACCAATTCCATCCATTATTCTCAAGTAGAGACTCATAATTGAACTAGACGTTGCATAATTATACTCATATACTACATAATACAATGCTACCAACTCTGATATAAACTATAGTATCTATTACCTGTCTGCATATTATAGATTCTTATAGATATAATTGACACTTTGATATATATCCCTTAATCTCTACTAAATATATCAACTCAAATGCGAGTAAGATTAGATCAGAGATTTATTATTTGTATACAGATAGAGATAGTAGTAAATACTGCAGGAAATTACAGGCTTTGCTAATAACATTAGTAAATCTTGGATTTAGTCGGTTTAGGTTGTTGTATGTAGATTTTTTCCCTAGTGTCTTCGTTGAGATTAAAAACGTCTCGGAGTAACTGTAGTTTGTTTGTTGGACGTGAGCTAAGGTTTAATACAGTGGTCAGCTGTGTAGCATTTTCTCTGCTACTTCATTACAAGGCAATTCTTCTCCGCTTAAAAACAAATCCTGCCCTGGTTTTTCCTTTCCTGAAGGAAGTTGACTCTTGGGGAAGAGAAAGAAGCCATAGAACTAGCTATGCTATATATACCTAAGAGTCATTTTATCACAAAAGGAAATGTAAAGGGATGTAGATTCCTATAGTGCCTATACGACCATAGAGATAGAGGAGAACTACTTAAGTCTTAGCAGACCTTTCCTCAGAGACATGTGGCTATAGACAATGGAGTGGTAAGTATATATAGAAGAAATGTGTAGTAACAGTTTCTTGTGTAATGTGATGTAGTAAGCAAGTAGTTGATGTCGAATGTAGCGCAGGTTCCAGTTCGATCTTTTCTGGTGGAGTAGTTAATTGAATAAATTCCCTAATTCCCAGCTTGTTTTCCAATGTCCGTAGAAAGCTGGAGAGATTAGAGTGTAACAGACATGCAGCTGTGATACCTTTTCGGATTCTCTTCTTTCCCTTTACTTGACTCCAAGGCTAACGCTTCTAATCGTAACCAAAGCACACACAAACCGACCCAACCAAAACTAACTACACAAACCGAGCTAAAACTAACTAAAGTGTTGCCTTCCCTGCCCTGCCATGGCCTGCCCTTCTCTCCTTTCATTTCTCATATACTTACTCCCGTATTTTCTTCAGACGGACACAGCCATATCCCATTTACTTTACATTACCTCCTACAAATCTCGACCATTCCGCAAACAAATTGCTTATACCGTTTGGCTATCTCTCAAAACAACATGGGATTTACATTGATTGATCTTTTCCATAAACACACGCTTCACTAGATCTTATAACTTCAATTGCCATCAATTTTAGCAATTTCCACATTTTTAAATTGACTACGTCATTCCTACTTGGCAATTAACAAATCACGATTATTCATGCTTAGAAGGAAGTTCAATCTGGATAAAGACACTAACGTTGACACTACTGACCTGATGCTATCCGTGATCTGTATCAGGTAGACTGGTTGTTAGAACAAAACAATTAAAAATTCATTTTTGGTTTGTATAGATCCCTATGCACAACAGTGCCACTATTCCTGCATTGGCATTCATTTGGCTCGAATTTCGACAAATTCGAGTCAAAATGAAAAAAAGGTTGATATTGAGCTTCAGTGCACCTGATTCGAGATAAATTAATTTTGTTGTAATCTTATTACAAATTTTGTTATGCATTAATTAAATCCAATTAGCCTATTTGAAAGATTAGCATTGTTGTGTTTGAGGAATTGCCAATTGGGGTGGGACACATGGGCAGTAGTATCCTTGGACGTGATGTATGGGGTATGCAAGTAATATAATTACAGCAGTCATTATTAGCAGTGTAGGTGGATAGTTTTAATTTACGTCAGAGACTGTGGGTTGTTGGTTGGATTAAGAGTAAAATTAATAGAGGTGACTTGTTTAATGGTCACATACTAGATACGTAGCGTTGAGTGTGACAAATTTTATGTAAGAAGCGTTCTTGTCATTGAGGCATAATAAAAAGTGTGTTGACTGACTGTGAAGAAGGAGTAGTTGAATCGAAAGGAGGATGGTGTGACTGTATTAATGTGGCGAGGAATAAATTAATGAATAAAGGTAGAGCACATTGGAACGTGTAGATAAAAGACAGTGTGGCTAATCAAGGCTTGAGTCTGAGTGCATAGTATCCTGGTTGTTGTTCTGAAAGGGTTAGTTTAGTTAGGTGTAGCGTTGAGCGCTGGAGCGTATAATGTGTTTCTTAATTTTAGGCGTCTGTTCAAAGGCAGATGGCTGTGTATAAAATTTTTTAATTGCTCCAACTGCCGACAATAGCTCATCTGTTGAAACGTCTTCCTTCCTCTAGACATTAAATGCCATTAAGCATAGACGGTTCCTGCGTTCTCCGTTTTGTCTACTCATTTCTCATTGGTTTGTTTATATGGGTTTAGAATGTATATGAGTGAAAGATATACAACTGTGCATATAGGATATGTGTAGCTAGGGCTAAGTTGGTGTATATCTGTAAATGGGTTGTGCTAAGCTCCAGTGATGTCGAAAGTGTTTATTCTTGACTAATTCAGCAAGGAACGGGTAATTCAATATGGCAAGAGGAAATTAACGCTTGTGGCCCATATTTTTCCTAAGTTTGTCTCTGGAGTAGAAGATGTGTAGTGAGCATTTGGCTAAGGGATTAGTAGTGTAAGTATAAATTTAGAAAAGGGTAAGCATTCGCCTGCTAATTGGAATCCTGGGCTTCAGATGATGGTTTTCCTCAAAGAACAGTCCTCGTAATGACTAAAATCAAGCACTTGACTCTACTTCTACAAATACGAACATGTAGGCTCTACTTAGCTTAGCATTACTTAGCTTCCTTGGGTTTGGTTGACTTCTTGCACGAAGCATGCTCTCCTGGTAAAAAATTAACGAGAGTGTACACGGACTAATAAAGTAGACTATATTTCCCCCAGCACTATACTATCCGACTAAAAGTGAATATGTACAAATACTTATAATAGTTCCTAACTGAAATCTTCAGTTAGGGAAAGTCAATTGAAGTGTGGCTAGTTAGTTTTTTGCTGGTTCTCCTCGACTGGGATTGGTCAGGAGGCTGTGGGTCAGTTATTAGATCTTGCAATCATCTAATGGCCAAATGTATAATTCATGCTGCCTATAATTCACACTGCTGACGAACACCCGGCATGCAAAAGTTCAATAGAGAGCTGCCCCTGTGGTCTCCCGAAGTCTAAGCAAAGTCTAACGGCCGTAGGAAAGGCAAGGAAGAAACTTAATTTCGGTTGGTCCTTGCGAAAGTTTTCCGATGCGATGTAACTAGTAAGTGTAGGTAGAGAGAAAGAAGCCTTGGCAAAGCAATCTGATAATTAGGCATGCTTTTAATGATTCCCCTTATAGGTTTTGTAACCGCACCGAAAAAATAGAAATGACCGTCTTTTTGATTTCTTTGGTGGAAGCGGAAGTACAGCAAGACATGCAAGGCACTCATTACACCCTCCATACATGCTATTACATCTAGCTATTTTAGTATAATTACTTGAGACTAATGTAAGTACGCCTTGCCTTCCTTTCTCCACAGGCCCAGCTAATCGTAACCTTCTACTGCTAATACTTAAGTCAATTCACCACACACTGGACATATACGTCTGCCTGCCTCCCTGACTTTCTTCGTCTGACTGGACAGCCCTTTTCCAAAATTCACTCCAGACTTTGTTGTTCTATGGCTATAGTAGGTAGTTACACTTTTATTTATAATGGGAATTATATTTACTACGCTATAGCTAAGCTGCCCGTCTTGATATTCACTTCAGTTCACAACTCATTCACTCACTCAGGTTACATAGCTGACTTTCTTTCCATCCTCCTATTGTCTCCGTTTTCTTACTTTCTAGCGTGGCATACGAGAGTAGTATAGTAAAGAAAGGACTGTGTAGTGCGAGTCTGGGCCGACTCATAAATGGTTCATGTTCTCTGGCTAAGATAATGAAATTCGATTAGGGCACGTCTCGATGTGCATCGGATTTTGAGGAGTTACGAGTCATCAGAACTAATAGGATTAGTTGTACACTAACTGTTATATCCAGGATTCCTCTGCTTACGAGTGTTGCGATAAAGCCCACGTCAACCAGACAAAACTCTTCTTGTTACTCATACTACTTAGACTCTCATTCTCATCACTAAACAGAACTGTTACAATATAGAAACTACAACTTGAGCATCACTTACAAAGCTCAGTCACAGACTCATTTTCTGCGCTACCAGTAAAAGTGAACTTACTTCCCGAATAGGCATACCGTCTGTCTCTTTCTGTCACTTTCCTTTCATCTATTTCTGTTATAATAATAATCTATGTATTCCTACATAACAACATACATGTACATAGCAGTGTTGCTATAAGTATCATAAGGGTATGCTTAAAACAAAAATCTGTGTTACTAAATAAGCTATCCTTGACCATTTGCCAGTTGCCTCTAAGATGCATATAGTATCAAGTTACCTATTAGTATATGATCTATAGATGTATTGCAAACGTGGAGGGAGTGTGTATTTATATAAATGTGTAACTGAGAACTGCTAATAGCATATCATCATCAACATCAGACAAAAATTTACTTTTTCATATGAGAAAGAAGTTGTACTATTAGTCCTGGATGGTTTTACGGCATAACTCTGTAATAGTGTTACACTTACACAAGTAATCAAACTGGAAGGAGGCAAACATTTTCTTATAATTTTTCTCTGCAGACATGATGACAAAGCTGCATTAACACTTATAACTTAAGTAATACAATCAGTGACTCACTATCAGTTGACTCGACTGTCTAAACTAGCGCTACGAGTTTCCCTCTACCTTCTCATCAAATCAACACTCAAGTCCAAAGCTATTATTTCTCTCCTATTATTATTTTTATCTAATGAAAGCTACATGTAAAGCTAACGCTATAAAATATTTTTTTCCTTAAGACTTGGCTTGTTTTCTCGTCACCAAGCCATGCCATGTCAAACTGAGTTAAACCAAATCAAACTCGAATGCTATCTGTCTATGTATATTCTAGCTGTCGCGTTCAAAACCTAAATTGATCTGAAATTGACAGGTGAGCCCATATAAAATTCACCCTCAGGATAAATTCATGTGAAATAGAGCAGGTTAATGAGACAAGCTCTATGCTGCTTAACAGCTAACTAACTACACTGAAATTGAAAAAACTGTTGTGGGTAGTGCACTAGACATATATACGCAGCTCCAACTATCTATCACTCTTTTCTATTATGCAACGACCATATGTTGTGTGTTTAGTTGGGTATTAAGTCTCCTCTGGTATCGTACACCAGCAAACTATTACTTTTTAGTAATTCACATCCTACTCTGCTCTAGATGATAGCTCTGGTGTGTTAACTACAGAACCTTCAGTTACAGTGCAATAAAAAGTGTATAGTGTATAAATAGTATCCTATGTATGTTACCCGATGTGACAGAGACGATTCTAGAATATCTGTACAATATTCAGTGAGCTTTTCTCTCTCATCAGTTTCATTTGCATACTCTACACACAGAACCAACTAAATGTGTGTGAACTATACATAATTCAGTGTGTCTGCTCCTTATTGATGCTACGATTAATATATTCTGTTTGTATTTCATACACACACTCTAAACGAACAGTTATAAGATATTCTTTACTAACGAGACGTATGTGTAGATTTAGATATATAGCAGAGAGAGGATGAATGCTGGCTATGATTGTTCTGTCTTAATAACCTGAGGACAAAAACTGATAGCATTAAATGCTGTACATATTAGCGCATTAGTAGTTTAAGCATAGGTAGTAATAAGCAATTTCATGTATCTATGTATAGTTGGCAGATTAATATTTCGTGCTGTCATGAGCCATATGCAGCTGGAGACTATGTATGTAGTTGTGTAATGAAAATGAGTGTTTGACTCTGTTTCCTTCGGTGTGAGTATGGAATGAGATGAAAGAAAAGAGTGTAATCCTGAGGTTCGTCTAATTATTCGATAAGGGAATTTAGAGGTGTGCCTTACACACGAGAATCAAACCTTGCAAGTGCTAATTACACACTCCATGTGTTTCATAAATGTGATTAACGTTCTCGGCACTGAGAAAGGCTCTGACGAGATAATAAGCAGATGAAACACGCCTAACAGACGTTCTCTCCACACATCAGAGTTGAGATAAACTAGACGCGCACTCCTTCCTCATCATCATCATCATCAGATGAGGTTTTACACACCTGCTAGGCTTCAAATCCTCTTCAAAGGCATAAACTCAATTGTGTAACACCAAAGCCTAGCCTAGGTCACTATGTACATACTAGAGTAAATATACATTAATAATATATGTAGATGCCATTCCTCCGTAGTTAGGCTTTATCGTGGCTTGTATTTCAACACCTTGTTCCGAGTCGTGGATCGTATTTTTAAAACTAATGGCAAATCCCAGCCTAAGCTAATGCATAATAATTATTCTAGATTCAGGGCACAATACTCTTCCTTTCCATCATCATTTTACTTTGAGTAGGTAACAACTAATTCTCACTTGCTAATGGTTAACTTAGTTATTCCATGCATATAAGTATCTATGGCATGGGGATAAAAAAACGAGCGCAACTCAACGGTTTTGAGAAAGAAGCGTCGTGCAATGCTAACTGACATATCACTTCGTGGAAAAGGAACCAGAGACCTATGCCGCTTTTCATTTAATCTTCCACAATAAAATGTGAAGCTAATTTGTATCTCTAACATAGTAGAAAGGATGATTAAGGCGAGTTTTCATGTAGAATGCACGGAAAGAGTTTTCATTACGAAATATTTAGCCAGCCATTTTTATCTGGTGTGATAATTTAGATTTGTCAGCCTGTGGTGATTTATGCGTAAATTAGATTACCGAAAGGGAGAATTATTGTTCTGATTATTAAGTTTCACTCATGAGCTATTGTGTTTTCATTTAAAAAGTGTAATTCTGCGTTTTTTCTTATTTAGTAGTAGTGTTGCCGAGAGATCAAAAGGAAAGTGGCTTGGAAAATTGGTTGGTTGGATGAAATGTTGGATGAATTACTGTCGATGGCTTGATAGGTACTAGTTTTGATAATACACGTTCTATTATGGATTAGATTGAGAATTGATAAGTAGGTGGGTAGAGGAAAATGCATATCTCCTCTGCGTATCTAGTCAGAATTCTATAATATTATGTATTTATTTATTGCATGGCTAATGTGAGGATGGGTTATAATATATTAAATGTAATGGCAATACTTATTATATTTATACTCAAATGAATGTTCATATTATCGTGAGGGAGATAAAAGTACCTCCACATGATTGGATGCTCCGTCTGAACTTGGTCTGCACATTCAAAGATTCAGGTTATAATGCTACAATAGCTAAGAAATCGATAAGTTGATGTAAAAAGAGGTGTAGTTCATATCTGGAAGATAATTTTATAGCTCTATATATCCTTTTATTTCTTAACTAGCAAAGTGCAGTGCAAATTGTAGCTGCGTCCTCGACTGGTGTATATAAATTAATCTTATCTCATCATATAGATACTTAGAAAGGTACGTGTGCATAAAATTATGCACCTCACCTCCAAAGTTTTGCAGATTTGCTCTCTGAGAATAAGACTAAAGTAAGTAAGAGGTTGCATAAATTTAATGACCCTCGTGACCCTCAGCACATTCTTTCTATTCTGGTTTGGAAGAGCAATGTTAATCAGTTTGACACTCTGGCAACTCATATAAAATGCGAATAAGTTTTATGGAACAATTTTAATTATGTGAAGATTATTCATTACCATCGGAGCACATTATTTAACCTCGAGATAGTTAACGGCAAGAGAGAGAGATGAGAATTAGAGTTTACAATTGCTTCCTCTGGCAAAAACTAACAGTAAGCCAAGTTGGCTTTTCAGCCGGTTGGAGATTTGACTTTGAAAAGTCATCTCACTGGTGCACAGCACACAAGAAGAGAGACAGATCGCTTTTTACTTTGTGCCAACAGCCTTTTTTCAGAATAGCTCTCCGACCGTCTTCTGTTTACTCCAGTGCGATTTGTGAAGGAGAGGCGAAGAGGCCAAGGCTCGAGTCTCACTTACTACGATCCGTCAGTCTCAGACTCTGCTTTGCTCACAATCACTTGATGTGATGCCTTGCGTCGAGTCAAAGAGAGAACTTCTTCCAATGATACGGATTCTTCTCAGTCACTCACTCAGTTTTGTGGTATTGCTACCCGCTGAGTCTCTGCTATCTCTTATTATCCCATTGCAAATTTATGAGTCTCTCGCAATTGTATACTTACTTAGCCACTAAATGAGTCTCCTTCGATTTCATTTTCGTAAAGGGGAAAAGGAGAATCAAACAAAACCATATTACAGATTATTCTCAAACCAAACCCGGAGTTACCACTTACGTTTTACATCACAAAGACTATTTTATAGAGTTATGCCTTATTGTTAACTACGTACAAGCATATTTTTCATTAGTCTTCACAAATCTTTTGTTCTCTTCTATCCTATACTCAACTATCTATCTGAATTACAACCTAGCATAAGTAGCTAAAGTATGTGAGCATTTTTGAGTAGCTGGCCACAGACCGACAGATGTGCCTTATAGAGTATAGCATACTACTTTTCTATATACAAGATACTATTATCTACTCCTATCTATACTCTTTATAGCTACACCACGTACATACGTAATAATATTCTCTTTAAAGTCGTAGTCATGTGAGACACGTTGTCTTATCCATTTCAATCCCATCTTCGTTACTTATGCTCATTGTTAAGGGAAATTATACTTCTTTTCAACTACTTTTTGTCTCATTAGTACTTTACATAAGAATTATGTCTGTAGACTTTATTTAAATTCATCTTTCTCTTCTCTACCCATCTCTCAAATCGTGAATTACTTCACATTTACAGTACACCTGCGTAATATTTATCTCGCCAAAAAAATGGGGAAATCTTTTAGTCGATTTCTGAACTTGAACTTGTTCACTTGTGCATATAAGGAATACGATTTATACTGCAGTGTATAGAAAACTGTGAGAAAAACTGTATCCATTAGCTTGGTTCATAATTTCAACTATTATAAATCTAAAAATTAGTCCTTTAGTTTAATTGTCAATACAGATAAAGCCCGATTTTTAAATATTATAATTTGTTATATATTGTATGTGTGTCTTTTAGATTAATAATTACATCTGCCATTACATTTTAGTTGAACATTACATTTTAAGGGATGCATTTTTAATTTTAGCTTGCACTTGTTCACTTTTTAGGAATACGATTTATATTGCGATGTACCACATAAAAAATTGTGAGGAAAATTGCATCCATGAGTTTGGTTCATAATTTCAACTATTATAAATCTTAAAATTAGTCCTTTATTTATTTAGTTTAATTGTTAATACAGATGAATCCCGATTTTAAAATTTTATAATTTGTTGTCTAATGTTATGCTTGTGTCTTTTAGATTATTAATTGATTTTGGCATTGCATTTTTAATTTATTTTAACTTGCACTTGTTCACTTTTTAGGAATAGGATTTATATTGCGATGTACCACATGAAAAATTGTGAGGAAAATTGCATCCATGAGTTTGGTTCATGATTTCATCAATTATAAGCGCCTTAGTTTAGCTAAGTGACAATAAAGAAGAATTCCGATTTTGAAATCATATACTTTGTTAGATATTTGATACGTATGTTTTTGTCATTAGATTCCATTGAAGTTTGTTGATGTTTTTTAAGTTTTTAAGAATTAGAAATGGATGTTTTCATGAGAAAGATGAGTAATCAAGTAGTAGTGAATGAAGAAGTGGAAAAGATTTTCGAGTGCCCAAGGAGTTGATAATTTGCTAATTTATCTGAAATTAGTTTGTAAGGTAAATTGGCAATTTTGAGATGTCAGGGAAGTATTTATGATAATGGGTTGTATAAGTTTTAGATTTGGGCTGGATTTAATAAGGTATTGAGGAACTGTGGAGTGTAGGGAGTGATGTAATAGCGTAGATAGAGAGAGATTCATAGGGAGTTGGATAATGATGAGCAGTGGTATCTGTATTGAGTTAATAAGACGAGGGGAGAAGATAAGATGTGGGCATAAGTCGTGGTATAGTTTAATGAGTGTTTCTCACTCGGATCTTGTGTTGAGCCCCCTGGAGTTTTTGGCTGACACTTGACCGAATTGGTTAAGGCCTCTTTAGAACACCTGAACGAGTGGTTTTTTGCGTAGCCCTTCACCTGCTGTCACATAATGCCACACAACTTGGGCAGAGGAATGATAATTTATGCAACTCTCATTCCACACTGCTGACGTTGATATTCCCCCCGAATAGTTTATCGTCTTCCTCCGTTCCTTTAATTCCTTTCCCTATTAATGATTTCTATCTTCCTCTCTCCCTTTAGACCTCTATTGTAACTAATCCAATAACAAAAATATCTGTACAAATAAGTATTTACACTATATTGTGCATTATGTATTGGAGTAGAAATAGTTACACTCTTAGCTGTCCACCATTCTAAGTCATTGTCAGATTCACTGTATTTTATCTCCTGTGCTATGAATATCTTTGGAATAATTTATTTATTACAAGTAAAGTGTGTAATCGTATAATCTACATGTACATATTAGTATTTCACCTGCTGAACGAGGCAAGGGTATCTATGTTTAGATGATACCTATGAATATGCTAATCACTAATCAAACTCAAGCACTTTATGAGAAGACAGCTTCGAATTTTCTTTGATGAGCAGCCCAGTTGTTGTTACCCCTGCTGACAGAGGGAGTCAACTTTATTTCCAATGCAAGATCTTCTTGAATATTCCTAAGAAATTCCTCATCACATTTTTTGAATTTTTTCTCTTCAGACACCAAATAAATCAAAACATTTATATCTAGCCTAATACCCTGTATTTATGGTATATCTATATCGAAGAGATAGAGAGGTTGTAATAATTGGGGAGAGTTACATAAAGTTGGCTCCTTCCTATATGTAAAGTTGCTAACAAGCCAAAGTAATAAGCCATAATGCAATGTGATGGTTTCGCAAAAACGGAGAGAAAAGTGATTCTGACAAGTGAAATAAAACTTAATTATTTTGTTTTTAAAAGCGAGGAGCTTGGCTGAGAAAATGTGGACGGATGCACATATTCCTAGTGGAATATTTATGTTTGTTTAGAAAATAAGTTGATGTCATTAGGAGAGAAGGTTGTTAAGTTTCTTTCTCGGCACATGTTGAGACGGAGGCCAAGAAGGCAGGGAACGGCAGGCAGTCCTCTTGCCCGTATAAAAAGGGCCAAGTTAAAATTTATACAGTGCGCATATTTAGAATTCATTAGAGGTGTCTACGAGTAAATGATGATGAGGTGCGCGTAAAATACGAGAAACGCACAGTTGACCGGTTTCTTTAATTGCTATCCCTTTATGGCCTTGCCCCCTGCGTCGTTGGGAATTGCCAAGCCAGTCTCTAGAAAAGCTCGGATTTTTGCTTACAAACGAAAATACTCGTATGCCCGTAAGTATCCCTATTGTAAATTGGTTCGTCGACAACTATTATCAACTGTGTTTCTACTGTGAGAATATACCAAGAAATCGAACTCTGATGTGAACTATCTTTACTTGGATGTAATAATCCTCTTTTATCGTCGCATCCAACATCCAACTAACTAAACAGTCTCAGTCTATACCAATTTAAACCAAATCCAATCCCAATTGAATATTTAACAAAGGGAGAATCTTGTTTCGTCTCTCTAAATACTAACTCAGTCTAAGATAATGGAAAAAAAGATAGCTAACAACCTACACAAATACTAATGACTTGTATTTTGAGTTTGGTCTCTAATTCCCTAGAGTAAATCTGTGTAAACAATATTCTCTCGAATAGAAATGTAATGCAGAGAGCGAGGAGTGGAAATTAGCTTTGGTAATTAAGTAGTAAAAAAATTAACGCTTCCAAAGACCAAAGTTCATGGGTTATTTTCGTCTGTCTGACAAGGCTTATGTTAAATTATGTTATGAAGTCTTGGCTTGCCTTGAGTTATTTGATAATGCAGACTATCACTAGGAAAACAAGTGGGAATCTAACAATAAGATTTATACATCTCCCAAACTATACTATTAATGATCACTGCAGATATCGCTCACCACACTATTATCTATATACAATAAGCTATAGAGTTATTTCTCGTATTTATTAATGCATCGATATAGAGAATAGACAGAATCTATTATACAATTTCCTCGTTCGAACTGTTATTATTACAGTGCTGCAGTTCGACCGAGTCGCTCAGAGCAAAGAGGTGTCAGTCATGTCAGGAGAAGCCAAGCGAGAAAAACAAAGCTATATAATACTACCCAACAGTGTTGCTCCCCTGCCCTAACCAAAGGTTAATACAGAGAAAATATTATTGGTTACGCTGTGTAATGTGTGACTCTAGCGAAAATCAATATGTTTGTTTGATGAGTGCCATCAGAGAGTGATGATCTATTACTTCTCTCCGTCTTCATTTGGAATCCAGCATCAGATGGCATGAAAATTGTGGAATTTGATCCTGATATGGTATTTAAGGGCTAGGAATGAGATGACGAAGCCAATCGGATCGGGCGTTCTGCTCTGCCTCTGCAAATCTTAAGGCAGGATAATATGTACAGATAAGAACAAGAAGTCATCTTAACAGACAGAGTCGATTAGACGCGATATTAAAGCATTTTTTTTATTATTACAGCATGTACAGTAGATTCACTATATTATATAGTGACTCTAGTTTATATAGGAACTATATACAGGCCGTATGCATATATCTATGTCTTAAGTTCTATGTAACTATTCCTGTGGCATGGGTTTCCTTACCTCACTTTAACTTTCAACGTTCCAATCCATCCAGCGTTTTTCGGTACACTGTTATACTTAGCTTAAGACTTCCAATCTCTCATCGTGATTATACGGACGCAACGCAATCACAAGGAAAGTGTATAAGTAGTGAGAGAAAAATGCAGAGAAAAAATAGCACGAGAGATTTTCTTTCGCCCATCATTAAAGTTGATGGCAAAAAAGATGGGGATCCATAATGATCAGTCGGGAGCAAAAATCTGTAATAATGGACTGATTTCGAGCTAAATCCTTTGTCTGTCTCTCCTTCACTTTTACGCAAGCGATCAACTACCTACAATCACTTAGAATGGAATGACACTGTATCGCAGGTATCGACTATCGACACTCTATCCATCACTATCTACAATTTATATCAAGTTCACTAAGCACAAGATTCACTATCACCTCTTTTCTATTCATACCATCCTATTGTGTTCCACTACCACTCAACTTGATTTTACATAATTAATGTCATAAAAATTCAGTTGAAAATCTCAAAAATTTTGTTTTACTAAAAATTTGTGTAAAAAGGCATTTTCTTAACATATTTTAGAATTGGATCACATAACTCTGTAGCATCTAGTCGAAGTTGATTTAATACAAATTATTGCAAGACGAAATGAACCGTGTAAAGACGTATAAATGTAAATTATTTCAATAAAAAGCAAAAAAGAAGTTAAAACATACTTGAAGCAAGTGTCATTCACTAGGGATTAAAGGAATGTTTCTTGTAAATTCGTAACAGAATTGAAAGACAGGTTACAGTATTCGTCTTTAATGATGGGAATTTAGCCAAGTATCTTGGATTGGATTTGGAGATATGGGAATGTAGGTAGATGTTGATTTGGTAGACAAAATGGTTTGGTTTTGTTCTTGTCCTTGCTTTGTGATTTGATGAGAAGGGAAGAGAAGTAAATAGATTCATCGAAAAATGCTAACGAAAGGAAGAAGAGGACGGATAAATAATTTTCTCTCATAATTTCTGTTTCAAGAAAACCGAATAATGTGGGCAGGTAGTACGTGACAAGCAATTTTCTAACCATTACACGCACTCGTTCATGCCGATATTATTTTGTGTACATTACAGTGCATTATTATTACTGCAGAGCTTATTTATTGTACTTCTGTGTAGTTCAGATAGCAGTTGTGCATTTCTGTGCACAGACAGATTGAATTGATGATGATTTCAATATAGTAGCTGCACACAGGTAATATAAATATGATTATGTAGGAGATGCGAGGGTAGGAAATGTAAAGTCTTTAATGTACTTTACTGATTCATCGTCGTCTCGTACGGATCGGGACAGAAGACGGTTTTTCTGCTGCTATTACTATTAGTACTTATCGTTAGTATTTACTGATCTGATGAGGCTGCCTTGCTATATTATCTTTTCTTCTCTTCGTAGTTCGTGGGATGAGATGTGATGGTTTGCGAAGCATGAAATAATCAACGAATGTCAGACTTTTGTGGTTCTCGTCTTAATAACAGGTCCTGGTAATTCTCCATCTCCAGTGTGATCGTGTTGGTATTACCATCATTAATGCTTATTTTACTTCTTTCTGTTAGTTTACCTTTTTGCTTTGTGTACATAGATAACTAATGTTAGGTAACTTACCAAGTTAGCATACAAACTTACGCCACAATTCTCATTCCTAAAGAAATTCTCTCAAATCTTCTGAATCATTTTTCGACCCCCTTTAACTACGCACGTAAATGACTCACTGCATGGTTGTTATATTATTGTAATATGATTATTTTTTATCGTACTGGGACCAAAGACTCAAAGACTGAGTGGCAATCATTTTTAAGGCTTGAGAAATTTTCAGTTACTATTGTACCCGACATTCAAACATAAGATAACTGAATACAGTTTGTGTTATGCAGCACAAAACCAATAATATGCCATTGCATCGCAGTATTTAATTCTCGGCTGAAAACAGTTTTAAATAGAAAATGTTCTTACTACTTATAACCCCTGGGTCATTAAGCAAAGCAGGCAAGTGTTTTTGAATCGGACACTATAAGCAATTGACATCGACATTCTGCGCTTTAAACTGTAATATTGTAATAAGTTATATTGTTTGGATGTCGGGTACAATGTCAGCATATACCTTCACATATAAACACTATAATATGGTCTATGTAAATCACAAATAGATTTATAAACACCACAACACTAAAGCTGCAGAAATAATACTCTTGAATTTAATAAAAATGTTTCACCCGATTGCTACTGTGCGTATGCGTATGCTCTATGTTTGAACGCACTGGGCACTGATGTAATACATGTAATACTGATGTAATGCACTGTACCTTTGTATAGGGAATATTTTAAGATTTCCCTTCTCTGCCTATAGAGAGAGTAGTACAGTAGCTAACAAAGGATGTAGTTTAGGTAGATAGTTATGCCATAATCATTTTTTAAAAGTCATTTGTTCTGTTGAACTCCGTCAGGTGCTGTTCTAACGTTTTGTTCTCAGCAATTTTACCTCTCCGCACACATCCATAGCTAAGCACGCATATTATAAGTACAAGAAGTAAATAGATTTAGTAATAAGACACAATGTCTGCCTTGTGGTGCATACAGACTTAGATAATAGGAGCCATCATCAGATCTCACACTCACATAAAGGTAGGGGACAGGACCAGAATGGAAATAATCATCTTAAATTACTTTCTTTCTCCTCTTGAAAGCAAACAGTTTTTTCGTGTTGCACGTGCTTAAAGTAGGATGGAACATTTTTCTTAGTCTTTGGTCATTACATACATAATAGATGAATCAAGTCTTCCCATGCTATCTAAACTCGGTACTATGTACCCCCACACTATCTTTATACTCCAGAAAACAGGCTTCAAATATTATATCTTTCTATTTTATTATTAATAAATATTATTATTGAATACTTCAGGCCCTGATAGTGAATGTTATGGTGGATCATTTTTAGCCCCATTCATGTACGCATAGGTGGAAGGTCAAACGTTAATGCGCAAAATTTAATTGGAGGGACTGAAGTGTGTTAACGATTGAGAGTCAACTTCTACACCTGCAATGACAGTTATCTTCTCTCACTCCTCATAATAAGGCGTGTTAAATGTTTTAGTTGAATAGATGTACAACAACAACCCATTACAACAATTGTGTCATTTTCAATTAATAATTGTACTCATTTTTTGTGCAGATTTATGATCGCCACACACAGTTGTGTTCTTTAAAGAATTTCATTTACAGTACGTTCCAGAGTAAAATAAAGTATAGAGTTGAATTACTGTCAAGTTCAGAAAGCCTTAGGTCGCTCATTGATGTACCATGGTTAGTTTGACAAAATAATCTGGAAAGTACAATGTATATCAATATCTTTGAGTAATTACTGCTAATGGTTTGTTTATTGTTGACAGCTCTGGGCGACTATCTAATGTTGGTATAACATTTGAGTCACCAAATGCACTGTATATTGTGTTTTTGTTTGTTTGCATTACATAATCGTAGAGAACCTTCGTACATATTCGTTTTATGAAAGTACATTGACTTGACAGGCTTGGATTTCTGATTAGTCGAATGAATTTTAATGTGAAATGAAATGAGTGTATAGTGTTCATTTGGATTAGAGCCTTAGTGCAAGTTGCATATAGGATGATTAAGTCTGTCATTTGCGTCGCATTATTTGTGTAGAGTTGGTTGTGTGTCTAAGTGGTGGTGATTATAGGTTTGTTTGCTTAATTTGTCCACATTGAAACTCATTACGGATTATGATTAGAGGCGGGCGAAGTATGTGGAGTGAACCGCGTAAAATATTTATTTTGTTTATCGCTGAGTGTGACTATGGATTGGTATGTGTTTAACTTATCTCGGGCATACATACATATAAGTAGGGATAGGAGAGTAAGATAAAACTAAAGGGCATAAGTTTCGAGAGTCAGAAGTGAATTGTAATGTGTAAGCATCACTAATGCACGTTTGGTAACTAAGCTAAGCTAAACTGCTCCAATAAAATGAAATCAGCAAAATAAAAGAAGTAAGGGAGACTGAGATAATTTATATGTATATGTCGATGTGCGTAAAGGAGAATGATACACGTTCTTTGGAATATGTTCAGACGGTTAAATCTGATTCAGCAGCGAGCGTAAACGTTCTTTGTAAACTTTTCCAGCTATTAGTCTCGTCTCCTAATCTAATGCAATATTCTATGAATTGTATAGAGAATCGTGGCCCTGGCTCTCAGTGCCAGGTCCATGGAGGAGAGCAGGCGGATTCTAAGTGGAAATCAGAGTTTTTTGTGGGAAGCAAGTCTTGATTATAAAGAGAGACCGTAATTGTACATTATTGTGGCGTTAGTCTGGTGTATCTCTCGAGTGTGATTAGTCTTCGAGTTCGTCTCTACAGTAGTTAAATTTAATCAACGAAGACCAAAGCGGGAGGACCAGAACTAGAGCAGATCTTTATGCTCCTCTCTGCTACATCGAATATATCTTAATAGATAAAGAGTATAAATATCGATACAGAATGTTGTGTATTGATGTATGTATGTACACACGTATTTATGTACAGATGCTCTAGATGGATGTATTTAGATAACTAAACAGGGAGAATCTTTTCAGCTCAACTTCAGATTCAGCTTCCTCGTTTCTTTGACTTCTTTGGCTCCGGTTCAGCATTAGTGTTGATTTGAGTTGAGTTGACTGAGTTGAGGAAAGTGGACGTTACATTGTCTTCTTTCTTGGCTTGCACACTACAGTTGTATCTACTCCCCATACCTACCCACTAAATATATATCTTAGTGTATTACATTCCTCGAGGCCAGAAGAGCAACGGCAAAGGGAGGCATGCAAACATCATATTGGACAAACAAATAAAATATGAGAAAAGCAAGTCACAGACACGTTTATTTCCCTCTTTTCGTTTTTGGCCACTGCACTAGACTATATACATACTTATTTACAACAACCAAGTCCATGGCTATTTTCTTTACTGTCCTTCGCGTTCTATTATAGAATGCTCTGCACTTAACAAATGCACTTCTGCCCAGCTAAAATTGTTTATAGTATACATATAGTTTATGTATCTCAAAGTGGAAACTCTTTATATACAAGTTAGTAGCTTGTTTCATATTCTATTGTGTGTTAGTAATAATAAGAGGGCGATATAAGAGAATAAACATCTCTTATGTAACGCTTGATATATAATACAGATAGTTGTCATATAATGGTAAGTGCATTGGTTGTATGACACTCTTTCATGAATTTCCTTGGCTACTTTTTTTCTATACGCTATACTAATGTAATGTGTCATAATATATTAGAGTGGGTAGATGCCATAGATTGGCCTATAGTAAAAATTAGTGTGTGATAAGAGTAGCATTTGTATATGGGTACACAAGTAACTCAAGCAAGTACCTATATACCTTCTATATGTGGGTATACCTATATAAGATGGAGAACAAAGGAAAGAGATCCTTTGCTTTGTTGTTGTCAAGTTATTTTATGTGGCTGTAGATGTGGAAGCACTTTTCATATCTTTGTAATATGAAGCAATAGTAAGTTAAGTAGTAATCATAGGTTGAGAAATCGTGACGTTTTTGATTTCTTGCCTGTTAAGCTGGTAATCTCGACTGGACTCCTTAATGGCTCCAAAACAACCACTTGCAATATTTGCATGAACTTGTGCATGATTAATGCTCTCTAAGGAGTAATTTGCGTTCAGTAGTAATTAGTGGACGACGTGACTCTATCATTGCTCTATAATAATAATTATCTTTGCCATAAAACATTTCTAATATACGGACAGATAAAATGAACTCAACAACAACTATTTTGTGCACTGTGAGCAGATTAAAGAGCCCCAGCCAAAAGAATAAGTCAAGTCAGGGGAAAACAAGCTTGAAACATCTATATTATGTGTATCGGCCTCGTTCTGTCTTGACTCAGTGAAGTTACGCAAGTACCATAGTGGTTGGATGTATTTATTATCTGTAAAAAAGCTAACAATAATAAGTTCAGTAAGTATTTACGAATATCCAATGGAATGATAATGAAAATTGTAGTTGGGATGCATTTACAGAGAATAAATTCCAGCGTAAATGTAACTATACACATGGATTGCTACACTTTATCTACAGATTATTATTAAGGATTGAACATGTGGACATTTAACACAAATTCCCCCTGATATATTAGTGGAGATGGTCCAAAAGCTAATCTAGTGATTGAATAGTAAATAGTAAGAAATAATGGTACGTAGATGCATTTATGTACGTAGACAGAAATGAGTTTGTTGGTTTGGCTTACGATTAGTTTAGTTACATCACATGCGCTCAGTTTACCATAACGTATCGTTTTCCTTTCAGGTTAGTTTATTTAATCACACGATACGTAAGAAAAGTAAAGTATCGAATAAGATACGGTGGAATTGAGTATAGAAAGGAATTGGAGATGCTTTCAGCTCATTTGATTTGATTCGATTTCAGTACCATTTCTATATATCTGTTCATTTGTTCAATATAGTGTGCTATACTATAATAATGATATGGCAAATAGCACTAAATGGGATAAATCTTGAAATGACTACTCACGACAAAGATTCTATGTAACTAACTATACATATATACCTACTTTAATAGGTACTCGTTTTCTATGTAAATCAGTGCTCATGCCATGGAGTCTGATCTTTGTAGCGAGTAAACTCACCTTAAGTTGAATGCAGTATAATGCAAATAGTTGATATAAGGCACAAGCTAAAAAATAGTTGAATAATGAGATGAAATTGGAGGACAGGATCGAATCAAGAGGGATTTTATCTTTTCCCCATTGATAAGAAATAATACTGACTGCTGGTAGAGAGTGAGCCGTGGAGAGAGAGATATTGGCTTATTATTATTTTATAGTGCATTGACACTGTTCTGGCCTAAGAGCATTCATTTGTAGTTTGTATCTGTATGTATTCAGTAGGTACACTATGGATACCTATATCTTGAACTGACGTCCACTCACTGTACATAAAATGAGCAAACGAACAACAGAGTAATAATAATGCACGGAATGGATCTGCAATTATCAGACCTCAAGTTTAATTTCCTGATAACCCCACACCTATGTAATTAATGAAAAAAAGACTTAGCTGTCTGGAGCCAGTTTAGTAACTTCTCGATTACCCGTGAAGAAAGACGTGTGTATAATGTGATTTCTTATAGTCTTGATCACGACCTCTCCATATGTGCTCTATCCTCCTGTGTAATTGACTTGTTTTGTTTGCATTACTTGCCTTTACGCTCGTCCACTTCATTTTATTTTAGCCATCCTCCGTCGTGCTCTGCACTCTACTCCCTTCGTTCTGTTTTGTTTTAATGGCCTACATGCCATGATCTTCTCAATTCACCATCTAAACTTGTCTTCCTCCTCAGGCCTGGACTCCATGGGCTCCCATTTATTTGAATTTTGTGACTAAACACAAGTAATAACTACATACATTACATTCAGTTAAATTGAATTCACAATTACCTTCAAAGCGAAATATTAATTCCGAGAGAATGATTCATTGCCATTATCTCCATCATATACACAATCATAATAATAAGTGTTTATCCTAATTACAAATTACGTTAGTGCAGTATAAATGGAAAACTAATTACCATTTGTATACACAAAAATAATTGTTAATTAATTATTTTGCAAAATGGAATTACTCGCTATGGTGCGTCTCTCTCTCTTGATCTCGCCTTGGTTTCGTTATCATACCTTTGCCTTGGATTGGTTCGTGGAGACTAATAATTAAGTTTGTATTATAGTGGAACGAATTTTTCAATTGTTAAGTCAATTTATTTTTACAGCTTAAATTAATCAATTTATTATTGTTAGTGTCTTGAAAGGAATTCTTCATTTCGCTACATAATCTTCTGACGTGTGGTTACTTTTATACTGTTATACAGAAAATATTATATTAGTATTGCATTCTCGTAGTTTACTATACTGATTCTATTATTCTGCACTGCTATGAACACGTTTGAAGAGATGGTCTGGCTGTCAGGAGCAGCACATATGTCAAGTGCGAGTAGCATGCAATTTGAATATTCTTTATTTTGTACAAGAACTGCGGATGTTGAAACGAAAGGCTGACTTTGGCTCTTTCTCGACTCTACTGTGGTTAAGGGCAACTGTGGACTGCTTAGCATTTAACCGATGTGTTGTGTACTATATGGATTTATTACTCATATACAGAGTAGATTTCTATGATATATTAGTCTGTGGTGCAGTATGTCGAGTATAAGTTAGAGATAGAAAGATCAAATAGCGACTAACTACTTGGCTAGACTTGTGTTGTAATATTTGTAGTGTGTGGATGTACTTGTGGTTCAAGTTGAAAATGAGACGTGTACCTATATAAGAAAATAAAGTGAAGCACGACTGACTGTGATACGAATACACGGAATACACCTAAGCTAAGGAGGAAAATAAGACGGAATCTGTGAAGAAGGTTAAGGAAAAGAAGGGAGGACGAAACGAAAGCAATTCCAATAACGAAACCAGGCGGGGAATGAATTCGATGTGATGTGATGTGAGTGAGATGTGATCAGAGTGCGTCGTTTCCTTCTCTTCTTCACTTGAATTTCTATATCTGTCCTCTGTCTCTCTCGTATTAATATCCACCAACTTATATACATACACTCTTTACTACTACACATTTATGTATGCATACGGAATAACTAGTTATGCCATGCTGTATTTACCATAGCATACACAAGTTATCTATGTGCTTGTGGTAAGTATGTATTATACGTGCTTGATGGTATGCATGTGTGTTTGCCACACAAAACCAAGGAACGGGTGTGTGTACAAGGCAGTACTCAATTTCCGAAACCATTGTGCCGGAAACCGATTCTTGAGTCTTGAGTCGGTCCGCTCACTCACTATCTTTTCTTCTCAATAACTAGAATATATTTAGTACATAGGTATATCTACATGACCTGACAATAAGTTCCGTATATGCCTAAATGCAATATTAGGATGAGAATGTAGTGGATCTGCGCTCAATAATATTTCCTAGGAGGGTAGGGTAAGACGTCGACAAAGACACTTCCGAAACTCTGATAACTCGACAAGAAGAGTAACGAATCTGAATGAGAATCAGTTTACTTTTCCATCCTTTTCTATCTCTGTATTTATTTTCCAGTACCTAAATATTTGAATTCCTACAATAATATAAGACTCCCAATGCTAAATATGTAGTCAATCAGACAGAAAACATCTTTTCTTCTATCCGGGTTATTGTAATCAGTTACACGCATATTTTATTGTGGTAATGGTGGCATGAAATAAATCACAGGGGTAATCACAGGATTAATTTGAAAGTTAGCGCGCTTCTCTATCGATGAAGAAAACCATCAGTTTTTAATGTGGGTAATTAAATTAGAAATAATTGGAGGGTTTACCTTCTGAGAGAGCAGGAAATTCTAAATGAGTGAGTCAAGTCGAGGCGAGACGAAGATGAAAGACTGGTTTTCAGTTTGTCAAAAAAGTGTGAGTAAGATGCACTTCTCGAGAAAATTGTTATTAGTAGAAGCTTAAGGAACTCAACGAAAGAACACATAAACACAATTCGCCCCACACAGAGAGAGAAAACGAGAAGAAAACCAAAGGACGGGAGCCAGTAGTAGTGAAGATAGAAAATCTTTGGTATTGTTAAGCCAGGCACATTCCTCTAATAGTGGTGAATAGTAAAAAATGAGTGAAATAGTGATATAAGATAATACTTACGGAACGTTGTGCATGTGTTCTTGGTTGTTCTTCTCGTAAATCAGAGCAAGTTAAGACTTGCTCAGTGAGTCTTAAACGAGATCGAATAGTTGGTTTTCCGTTGTGTTCTGGCGATCTCGTGTGCACCCGGTCTTCTTTGGAGATAGTGTATCTCTGGTAAAGTGTGCCTGAGTCTTCTGGCTGGTAGGTAATAATTGTACGATGAGCTAAATCTGAAACTAGTAGAAGAGAACCGCGACTGATGTGCGCGAGATCTGTAGGGCCAAATAGACAACTATACAGAACGGTTGTTAATCCGTTCTTTTCTGTTCTTCATACGATCAGCAGCGTCAGTGGGTTTTCAGTTGGAAAATGAGGATGAGCAGATTTTCCGGAAAATCGTTGGGGTTGAGGAAGACAAAGAGAAAATTTTCGAGTGTGTAGTACGTTTTTTGCAGTTCTTAAATAGTAATAACAGGGAAGAAAACATGATCTTGAAAAGTAATAGAAAGACAAAACATGTATCTCTGTTGTAGTGTGATTGTAAAAAACGAGAGTTGTTGAATTTGTATTTGGCTGTGCACATAAAACCCTGCTTTGCATTTATGTTAAGTTGTTTTAGTGGGGGAACGTAAAAGCAGTTGTATAAAATTCGTTTTCTGACAGGCTCTAGTTGTTTATTAGGTGGTTTCGTCTGTCTTGTCAGGCAAGTTAGAGTCTGTTGTGTAGGGCAGACATGGCAAGGTGCAAAAATTAATGATTAATTTTATGAATTGATCACTGTGGGCTTTCCAGCCAGTTGTTCTCGATAATTATGCATAAGTCAGAAGTTGAAATGAAATGAAGTACGTGGAGGGTTGTGATTAGATAAGGAGTGGGTGTATGACGCTTATGTTATGTTGACGGCCGGACCGGTCGATTATTTGTCTGTTCTCTTGTATCTCTTCTAGAAGTACTAGAAGAGTAACTATTTGGATTTCGCTATTCAGCCCCGTCACTCAATCTCTGATAGCTTTTGATATGATACAGAGTCTTATTAACTACATGCCCAGTTGCCCAGCTAAGTACAGATACCTAATTGTGCTTACCTTATCATTAGTCAGATATTGCTTACTTATATCTCTATACGAACATTTATCATCCTATAAGCCTCCTTTTCGCCTTTTAGCCATTCAGTCAATCATCCCGTTTTGACTTACTGTTTCTTTGAGGAGAACTTGCGCTTCGTGTGAGTGAAATGTCAAATAAAAATGAAAATAATGCACAGGAGAGCCAACAAAAGCTATACATGACTCCCTATATACTCACTCTACTCTGTATGTAAATACCTCAACTTGGGCTAATAACTAATATTAGTTTACAAACCTTCATAATTTACATTGATTTTTACAGCTCATGCAGGGATAATACCAAACCTCAAGTACTTACTAACTTATTACCAACCTCACTTAACTAATATTGCACAATTTTTACTGTAAATTCAATAAGATAAGAAACTATATACCTTTAACCTATAGGATGTGCATCACCATAAAATATTATGACCTATGTACACTTAGAAGGGACAATGCATATAGTAATAATAATTTGTTTTTGGGGTGTAGTGAGTCTTTGGTGTTGGGTTTACGTTATATCTTATGTATAATGATGGGCATAGCTTGACATTTATACTTGAGCTCGCGTCGAGTGTAGCTCAACTCCTTTTTGCTCTGCTCAATCCGTCCAATTTCATTCTATTCATGAAAGAGAGAGACGGAGAGACGTATATTACATTATGATGATGTTCTTTCTTGTACAGATAGATAGCTGTTGCTTACTTAGTACTTGTCTTACTCGTCTACTTGAGTACTTGAATCTTGCGCTCCTCTGGTTGAGCTTGGTTTGGTGTGCTATGACTGTGATAATAATATGAGGGCTGTAAAAAAGGGATGCTGTCGTAAAAGGAATTAACCTTGAAGAAGGTGGTTCGTTGGTTTGCTTTGCTTGTGTGAACGTGAACCTTTTCTGTTTAATTATTCCAGGTGTTGTGATTAGCATAGGAGGGTTTGTCGTTCTTCAATTCAATCTCTCCACTTCGGTTCTCATCTCTATCCTCTCCTACCTACAAAAATTTGGGTTTGGTACAGCTTTTCTTCTTTGCCCTGTTAAGATATCTACTTGACTTAGTACTTGGCTTATGTCCACTTCACTATTAGACCAGATACAGAACATTTTCACCAGAAGAATAGATCTGCCGAAGACTTGTTAATTCCTTTAACTTATAATAGATACGAATCATTGTTTGTAAAAGTATTAATTTTGCTACTGTTAATTTATAGATATATATCGAATAAATGGCAGATTCAATCTGCTTTTGGATAGTAATATACAATTTTGAGAAATTCCTGTTTTTTACTTTGAATCTTTAAAATGAGTCATTTTGACATTTTAAAATACAGTAAATGGAGAGCAGCAGAAAAATGTTCTTGGTCCAAGTGGAATAAGGTAGGCAGATGATGATGAGGAAGGGTGAGTATCGGTAGAGATATAGTAAAGTGTTTGTAATAGAGGATGATATGAGTGAGGGAGGCAGGCAGTCTGACATGTCACGCAGTGGCATGCCATAGCATACCATAACAGCCAGTGTTCATTTTACATGTTGTTTGTAGAAATAGCTGGGGATATTATTGAAAAGGAGGGAATGAGGATGAAGAAGGAGATTTTGGTTGCAATGCTGTGCAATGAGATGTGATTTGGTTCGGCTTGAATCTTGCAAGTCCTGTATTGTTGTTATTTTAACTCTCTTTTGGTTGGCTGATGGGTCATCCCGCATCCTCATCCTCTTCACTTTAAAAAATTTAGGATTGCATTCTCCATGTACTCATAGCTATACAGTCAAGATCAAGAGTTTATATAATGTATAGTAGTGTGATGCAGAAAGGTGTCTAATAAGTATACTGTATAGGTAGTACATGTAGTACAGATATAATTATACGGTTTACTAAATAGTGGTGGAATGAAATGTAATGATGTAAATATGGTCTTCTGTAATATGTAATGAAAGGACCTTATTCTACGTAGGAAAAGAGTGACTTGGTAATGAGCTTATCAGAGTTGCATTGAATAATGTCACAAAATCTGTCGTTGGCTAGAATTTTAATTAGGAGTCTCCGGATTGCATTGTAATGCCAGTCACTAGTAATTGTCAACTCTGGGTGGTATTAGGCTTAAAAATCCTCGATTAGATCTCTAACTGGTACAAAGACTCATTGTCAAAGTCAGCATCGTTTCGTTGCTTGTAGTTAGTATTTTACATTGGGCACAGTACATAGGTACATGTTCTTCTAAGGTTGACGTATACTAATACTAACTAATACCATTATCTATACTTGCAATATGTATTATTATTTCAATACAATAATATCCTAAAGTTCTGCTTATTACTAGTAAAAGCAGGCATGTATTGGAGTTGTTTCGTATATAAGAAGAACCTATAATTTTATGCATATAGATAGATTACTACTTAGGTACTTATGTACATTCATTATAATGCCATCAAGTGGAAGAAGGTATAAAGGATAGATGAGCATATTAGATATATAAGGAATAACTTGCTCCTGCTTCTAAACTTGTCCAGTCGAGTAATTTCGTTTGTTTTTTATTCCCTGTTCACCCTACGAATTTTTAATTGTACTTCATAGTTCGGAACAGCTTTTTATTCATGTTAGATAGACATTCCTTGAAATATAAAACAAGCCCAACGAAAGGAAACCAAGTACAACATACATGCAGTGAAATCAAGCAGTAAGAAGAAATAAAAGCCAGGTCGACTCATGTATACCTACGTATACATCTATGTAAATGCACAGAGTACAAGTACATGTCTCTCTAGTAATTATAATAATATATTCAACTAATTTTAACATGTACCTACCCTGGCTGTATATGTTACTTTGTTTCCTATCTTATTTTATGCAGAAGACAATAAAAGTTTCATCTGTGTCTACACTGCTCCCTACTAAGTATGTGCAGTGCACATATCTAAATTCATTCCATCAAGCAACTTGTTAAGTTGTTCTCTGATAAAAAGGATGAAGGACGAGCGAGATTCATTTGTTCCATCAGAATCACATGCAAATGTCATTAAATCCTCCCTCATTTACATAAGTGTTAACTATGAATAAGCAAAGGATAAGTAATTAGTGATTCTTACTAATGGGTGTTGCAGCGACAATAAACTTGATGTGCTGCAAGGTAATACCAAAGTCAAAGCCAACTGAGTGCAGATGTCAAGTGTGTACAATTGTGCCATGGTATGTACAGATATAAATTGCATTGCGCGTAGGTATGTGCTTTTATGTGTGTACACACTATTCTACTTTACGTATGTACATGTATACATACTAAAAATGCACTGTGAACATAAGGATTTGTTTCCCTGATAGTATTGCAATATGCACTATTGACTGAATGAATGGAGATATATCAGAGATGCACTGTCGTAGTATTTGTATATAAACATAAGTGCACATGCTAACAATACGCTAAACTATACATACGGACTGAACTTGTACGGCTGTACTTGTACTTGTACGCAAGGAAGGAATTGTAAAATTGTAAGCACCGATGCGATGCGATAATACTATGAGCTATGTCATGTTCTCGTTCCATTCTGACATTGAGCTTGCTGCTGTGGAGTAAAAATGCATTTCCAACCAAACTGTTTGTATATAGTAGAGTACGACACACATATGTCTACTATGTGTAAGAATTCATTCACATAGTAGTTGCAATGCATTCGACTCTGGCCTAGCCTCCTGTAATGTTGCTGTTGCTCTCTCTTTGCTGTCCTGCCATTCTGTCAGATACTCAAGTCAAACCATAACAGCTTAACTGACGTTATACTACATATAAGCTGAAGCAGAATTGCTCGATACAAATCAGGTTGTCAACTATACTAACTACATAACTTTATGGCATTATGTAATACGACAGTCATACACTCAAACGTACCTTCTGATATTACAGAGGATTTAGTATGCATTACTAGGGAGTATATAGCTCTACTTGCTATTTTAGGAAACAACATTATGTTCATGTTATGTTGATCGGGATATGTTAAAATGCAATATAAGCTCTGTATACATACTTAGTTCTTATAGTGGTAGAGATGGTACAAATAGAGATTACCAGAGAGTGGACATAGTAAATGTATTACCTGCACTATACTCTCTCTCTCAATTCACACTACAGTGAGTGTGAAGAACGGAGGTTATGTTGAGAGTTGATCGGGTGAAGAGAGGTGGCCTACAATGTTTCATTTTCTTCTGTGAGTATGTGAAGGTTATGTCATTTTGTTTCACACTCTTCTCTGTTTATTTACTTCACAGTGTGTTGCGAACGTCTACCTTTGCTTTCTCTGTCAATACAACGGACATCCCTGCCTTCGTTCCAGACCATGGACTGGTTCTCAAACTACTGATCTAACTTACTCCTGAGTATTTTGCCTTGGAACCCTTATATTCTCAAATATTCACAAAGGTACGTACAATTCTTATCTATTTAAAATCAACAACTTTGTCAATATTAGAAAACATAATACCACGGAACTACGGCTATTACTTCACCAATAATGGTTTGTAAATTTATTACATGCCAAAGACATTGTTAATAGTCTTTCGTGTTTTAAGTGTTTTTGTTTGTAGTGACCAAAAGTTTTGAAATGTATCCCATTTTCCAATTCGCACTAACAACCAAGAAAATTAACAAGAAAATCGTTCATTTAATAAATGTGTAGAATTCTAATTATGTTGTATCATTAAATGTAGATGGTGGAATACAAATAAAGCTTGTTGACTAACATTAAATCAGTGAGGAGTGAAGTATGATAGAACATATAGACATAATATGGGAAGACGGGATGGAAAGAGCGATGAGAGCAGGTATGGTAGATTCAGCGAGGAAGAAAGTGTTAGGTAGTAGTGGTGTATGAAATGTAAAGGTAGATATATTGATATGGCTGTAAGGAATGGGTATTGTGGTATTGCACCTGTTGCTCTGCAATTGGAATTGGCAAAGGGTCATTCTTTGAGAGAAAAGGAGATGAGCCCGTGGGATAAACCGGAAGAGTACTAGGGAGATGTCAAATCGGCTGGGATGGGATGTGATGCGATGGTTAAGCAAAGGAGAGTCGTTCAGCATCAGTTGGTGAACTGACATAGATATATGTATGTACTAGCAGGAGTTGGGTATGGGTAGAGGAAAAGACAAGTCTCTAGTGTAATTCAGAGTTAGATGCTAAATATTAAATGATGAAATGATGCGAAGTGGATTGAGTTACGTGGCTGTTTCGTATTCAAGAGAAGTTTACTATTATTTTCCGGAAGCGAGTTAAGTTGCAGTAGAATAATAATGGTGTGGCCCAGCATAGTAAACTAAAGTGTAAGTTAAAAAAGAATTGAAGATAAAGGAAGGTATTGCATTTCGGAGAATAGAATGGGAGGATATGGAGTAGCTGATACTGTTGGAATAGATAATAATGGCAAAGTGATGCAAAGGGAAAGTAAAGGGTGGTGGTCCATTATCGATTTGGAAAAGGTTGTTAGCGATGCTAAAGGGATAGGAATGGAAAAGTTGTTGAAAAATAGTAGCACCTTAGTTGGTTGTCTCTGAATGTACTTACCACGTACATAGTTACTTACTACTTACTAATATTTGATGGGAGTGCGCAAGTTTGAGAAAGTTAAAATAGAGAGATGTAGACGAGGTGGATTGGATAGAGGCAAGAAAGACACAAGATTCGACGGAGAGGTAAGTAAAATATAAGAGTGATCATAGAGGAAAGTGGAGTAAAAGTAAAGTAAAGTATCGTAAAAAGTGTATTGGAGATTGTCAGTATGTAGAGAGGAAATATGGGAAAAAAGGGGAATGAAGAAATTTTTTTAGTTTCTTTGATGAAACAAGGGCATGCGCTCCCTCGGAATTTCAGTTCGAGTGTAGTGAGTACGAGTGTAGTGAGTAGTGGAGCAGACCTGGTTTGGCTTCCTCTTCTTTGGCAGAGTGGAAAACGCTCTTTCCCAGAATCAAAAATGGTTTGAGGGGTTAATAAAAAATTGAGGGGATATAAGGAGCCAACGTAGCAGTATCGATCTAATCAGTCCCCCGTTATTTTGAAATTGAACTTGCTTCGTCTATTCTCTAATACACATTCACTTATATTATATATGTAGCTAAATATAAATATATACAGACATATAGATTTAATATATGTATAATGCACTGGATGATAGATCCTTCCTGGTTTACTCACTCTTTCTCCTACTTTATCTCTCTGTATACGTTACTAGATAAAAAATACAGATATAAGTAACATACATTGACTACCCACTACTACCCGGCATTTTCACAGTCTGACCCTAGATATGAGATCAGATCATCCCGCATTTATACTTTTTTTTTACTATTCTTCTATTCTATGTACAACACCCTGGTTTCGTTTCGTTGATTTAGTTTCTAGTCTGTAGCACAACATTCCCTGTATATGTATTTAGGGTTTTGTTCCTTTTCACTGGAACATTACTATATGTGAGTAGTATAGACACTTCCCTAATATGCTATTGATTTTTTTATCGCACTAATCTCGGCAGAATTCTTCCATACTTTACTTAACTGCTTTCTCTCGTTTGTACTGTATTTTTAAATGGGCACCTCTCAAAGCTTTCCTTCATCATTTTCCCTTCACACCAGAGCAGACCGCAGACGAGCACGATGCCCGACCACAATACTCTGGCTACACTGCAGGAGATGATGCATTATGCAACTTGACTCTGTGTACTCTTCCCATTTCTTCCTATCATACATGTTTCGCATTTTCTTTTACTTAGTAGTGTATTTTTTGGCGGAAGGGATATGATGATGATCATCATCATTGCCACTCTGATGACTCTGAGTGGAGGAGAAAGGCTGAAATGAACAGGGCTAATATGTAATACTCATAAAATGTATCTATAGCTGAGCATAGGAGAGAAATAAGGAAAATGTGAGTGCAGGTGGAAAGAAAGTATATAGAGAATAGTAAATAGCTAGGGAACACAATGTAACATAAACATAACATAACAGGTGAAGAAGTTACATGTACATGTGCGTGCTGGAAGTTCACAATGGTTGTTCATAGACAACTTTTGGCATAGAATGTAATGAAAGTCAAGTCAACTGACATACATGAACTGAACTTTGTCAGTTGGTTTACTTTTCCTCAGAAAAAGGGATAATAGAGAGGGAAGCGGTAAAAAAAGGAGCTAAAAATGAAGAAACTCTTGTGTAGAGAGTTTTCCTGGATTGTGCAATGTATTATAGAGGAGGAAAAAAGAACAACAGTGTGGCTAGTGTCTATATACTATAATAATGGTGCTTGTATTAACGCGTAGCGGAGGCAATGAGAAGAAGGAAATTTTTGTACACTATTAAGAAGACTAAGGCAGGATTTCAATCTCTTGTTTATCATGGAAGTCACACTCTCCGCTCTCACTATCAATATATCTCTCGGACATTTATCCTCAGAGAGAGCTTAAGACATGGCCTTTGCGCTTAAAAATCCCTAATACCACTAATGCCTTCTATTTTTCTTCACATATGAGCCCTCACTAATAATTAAGGGATGGATCTATTGATCCCGCTTACTCACATCACATTAGCGTCACTGTGAACTCTACCGGACTCTAAATGTCTCTCCACACACTTGAGCATTAGAGAATTGAGAGGAAGATTTAGAAAAGTTGTGAGTTAAAGAGGGAGCGGGTGAGAAAGAGAGGAAGAAACAACGGACGGGCATGAATTTTGTTAAGGTTGCCGACAACGGAGCATCTTAAGCTCTTGGCCATTCCGGACTACTTTTTTTCACACAGAAAGATGATGTAGAATGCATGAGTTGATGTGTGTTGTTGCCGCCTTTATGATTTGATACGAATCCAATAGGTACATGAAAGATGCAGCTTGTGCTTACTTGGGTCATGCAATTGTTCATTAAGATTAGGTATTGGGGCTGATATATGAGAGATCACTATTGAAGGTCAGTTGGTGTCTGACTAAGGGGCATGCCCGCATCATGTCTTAGGATGATTACGCCTTCGTGTTCCTTCTTAGTCAAGGTTGCAATTATTAGCGCAATTAAAGGTGTTAATTCAAGATAGACCGTGATCATGATAAGAGACAGTTCAGTTCAGGTTCTTCGTTCTCCCAATCCATGCATTTATAAATTCACGCCCTCGGGAGACGATAGAAACATCGTGCACTCACCAAAGTTATGGTCGTTATTATGATTCTTCGTATGCAGATCAGACACCTTAAACTAGTCATCCACTACATCCGTACGTTTTATACGAGCTCTGATACATTAGCTGATACTACTTACTGCCTTTTTTCTAATCTCTCCACCATTATTACATTACAGACATTACTTAGTTAGATAGAGTTCGAGACACAATCTCACTCACTCAACTCACTACATTGCCTTTTGTCTGAACAAATGAGCTGACTGGGATTTTTATTTTAGTGCACGCATTCAAACAAGCTATCGACGGACACAGACATTATAATATACACATTCTTGTAGTTTATTGTACTTAGCATCCCGAACAATAGCAACCCCAACCTACTTGGATATGCTTCAGCATTCAACGAAATATATTATGTAACTTATTGACTAGGTCTTAAGATAATGGGGAAAAGGCATATAACGAATACCAGGAAAATATCTGCTAGAACGTCAATAAAGCACCCATTTGATTTGGCCAATAATCTCGACGAGAGTTTGCCTCTAGGCACACTGGCAGAGTAAGTATTAAGAACACTGGTACACTGTACTCTACTACAGTCAGATGTAATGCGAGGGAATAGAGTGTACTAGACTTGCTTTTACTCGATTTTGAAATGCTTATCCAAAGTGTGTATATTTAGTATTATTAGTATTGTAAGCAGATACATGGCATATAGTTAAGTTTAAGTATGTGGATGTGGAATCTGAGAGTTCTACTTAAAAAATTCAGTCGGATTGGCTTGGTTTGGTTTCTCTTGGTAATGATCGTGAGTTGTGAGCTGCTAGCGATTTCATGTAGTGTACCTATTTATGAGGGAAGATAGATTGAGCCCATTAGAATGTATGTATGTGCAATATCGGAAAGTTTTATCAAGTGATCCAATTAGATCCAGTCTGTGTAATAATCTTAAAATTTATTGGTAAATCTGATGCGGAATTGGAGGAAAGATAACGACCTAGAGGCTATAAGTATGAGGATCCTTACTGTACAATAACTACTCTGATCTTTTCTGCCTCAATCTAACTTCAATCTAATCCAATGGTGTAGCAATGCTAACTTTGCCCTGCTAACTACTAAATGAGCACTAGTCTTGTTAAGAAGAGCATTTTTACCAGTGCAATACTCACATATGTCGTATACAAGCTCATAGATCTGAGCTGACAAAGTGGAATGAAATAAAGTACACAAGCAAAGTGATGCGAGTCGAAGTTGAGGAAGAACCCGAAAGAGGTATTTTTAATGAGCCCTAATTTATGAAGCTTATAAAGGAAAGGAGAGCAGTGCCATACTACTAATCCGAGGGAAATGAAGCCAGGTTAGGCCAGAAGGGCATGGCATATGGATGCATTAAGTAAGTTGAGAAGTTTCCAGTTATATATCATATTTATTGTTGCACACTAATAAAGAAGGAATCTCGTTCGCATTTATTATCATATCAGTCTGATTCACAATTCGCACTATTGGCAATCTGGTTGTTGTGCATAATGAGCGGAGTAGTGGTGGTGGAGGAAAGAAATATCCATTAGAATTTTCGTGAGATTTATTTATTGGTGAAACCAGAGTTAGAAGATTCCAATGGCTAATGACAGCTTCTTTTATCTTGTACAACATAAGTATCACGAGTAGATTAGATACGAGACAAATAAGTATTTAAGACATTGGCATCTGTCTGTTTGATTGTACTGTTAAATTGCACGGCACTTATTGTAGGTAGTATATTAGGCTTAAAGACAGGACGGAGAGTCGTATGGAGAGGTTGTAAGTTGTAGTAAGTAGAAGGAAACGCGGAGAAGAGTTAAGGTCTGATGGTGAAGAATAATTTGGAGCGACCACCCTCAATTAGCACTGTTCGAGGATTCAACCTTAAGGGGCACTACCCCAACAATCAATTCTCCAGTCCCTTCTGGCTTTATTTTATTTTATTGTTTGAGTTGAGATAGTGGAGCAGGTAGAGTTACAGATAGAGTGCATACACTTACACGACGCGCACGTAACTTGTCTTGTCTTCTAAGTGTGCTGTGTATATGTTCTGTTAAGTTTAGGGCTTGGCAGGGCTGGCTGGCTTCGTTTCAAAGGCTGGACTCTCCATCCACTCAAATGGGCTAACTATATGTATTATTCTATCTGAATTGTACATACATACTTACCATAACAAAATAAAAGTAACACCACAGACAAGTAGTGTTACTAACATTTACATTACATTAAGCATATCTTCACGTACACATTGCATATTACTAGTGGGTGCTTATCCACCTTTTTCTAACTCAAATCTCTTTAATCATAATCATTTCCAGACGTGCTATTAACTACTTCCAATCCAATTCACACTAAATCTGTTGGGAAGTATAAGAGAAACTTCAGGTGTACTTACTTAGTATATATCTTAATAGATGTGCATTTACTTAAGAAATATTACAGTCTGGAACCCTTTTTACATAATGCATTCTAAAAGTATTGTTCATGTGAATATTATTACAATCTCTGTGTTAGCTATGCATTATCGTGCTTGCATTACTAAATACTGTAGGCAAATAGACTAAGAACAATACATTCATGTGCTATGTATTAAAGATGATATACGCACGACAGTTCCACCAGGTCTGGCCAGGTGTGCCGTGAAATTCAACGATGTAATGTAGTGTAGGTGTTAATTAATTGTTGGATAGAAATTCCACTGCCACAATCACAATATCACTTTGGATGAAAAAAAAATTAAATATTGTTATTGAAAACCTCTATTGTGATGCGTTGGCTGAGAGCTTATTTCATTATGGTACATTCTTAGGAAATATATGTGGGTACATAATAAGTCGAACTTAGAAATGTACAATATCTAAATAAGAAGATGAGATGAGATAATGTTCCATATGACAACCAGACAGATCTAGATAAAAGGAATGTCTGGAATGTGCTGAATGAATGAGAATTGTATCAAGTGATTGATCAGATCAGCTTCGATGAGAGAATGAATGATGGAATACCAGATATTATTCCGTCATATACCTCTACCTTGATTTAGTATCCTCTGTTTGTATATCATCCTATAAAATCATACACAAGTGGACTCTTATTAATCGAAGATTTACACTTGACGTTTTGACAATGGTCATTTGATGAGAGAATTGTGTGAGTGAATGGCAATCATCATTGAATATGCGAGGACTGTCGTTTCCGAGCCTTCAATTAAATCAAACTTAAATGGACATAACCCTTTCTTGCTCCAACGTATTAGCATTAAAAAAGTATTAACGAATAAAGGTATACCAAAATGTAATCCTCCTAATAAGTCACCAATCAACACAACAGGAATGTTGTAAGTAGAGTTTCATGGGCTGCATGTTTTCAACCAGTAAATAAACAAAAAAATATCAGAATGCATTTATCATACAAGGAAATATTTGAGCTATGTTAGTAAATATGTATATGGGTACAAAACCGTAAATATGCTCAGGAATGTAATTTAGGATACCCTGATTTATGCATTATAACAACATTATCTTTAAATGCATGTATATAGAGAGCTTCTTATAAAATTGTACTAACGAGTCATGCACATTGTACATATATGGATTAAATATATCTCTATAGCCCACTTATTTATCCACACACTCACCTGTGTGATTTTGTCTGCAATAATATGTGGAGTTCATTTCTCAGGTAGAACACGACAACATCACCAATTTAGTGATCAAGTAGTAATATCAATATGACTTATAAAAGTTCATGTTATGATTTGACTTGATGAGCAGTGATTGCATTTTCATTGCAAGGATTACATTGCCCGTTTGAGTAGCAATGACAGAGAGAGAGAGAGCAAAGTGCATTGTATCAACACAACCTCATCTTCTATATAAATATTCAGTACTTCACAACTTAGTACAAACAAAGTACACATGTGGATATGGTAGTGGACTGAAGTAGGAGCGTTTAACAGTCTCGTGACAACAGAACATATCAAATGAGTTAGGTTTAATAGGTATAACATTATGTGAGGGAAACGAAAGGAAAGCACTGCAGCGTAATGGAAGTGCAATGCATTTGAATGCAGTGAGTGCATACATTGTAGTAGTAAAAAGCAAATCGTAGTATTGTAACATTGTGTTTGTCTCTATCCATACTGATATACCTATAATATCCACGTATTTAGTTGTAGTATGTGCAGGAACGATAACGTGAGTGAATTGTGGTAAGGTAACTGAAGTGCTGTAATATGAGGTATATTTGTATGATTTTATTGGTAAGTAATGTTTGGACTGTGCATGTTATGTGAATGTAGGTATTATGTAGGTAGATGTATGTGAGTGTGGATGTACGTGTTGTGTGTGTAGCTATGTAATGTTGATGGACACAGCATAGGATGAGAATGTGATCTGTGAGAGCCTGAAAGTCTCAAACAAACGAAAAAGAGGCAGCAAAGAAGGAGAATAATAGATAGCATCCCTTATGTATAGAATGTGTAGGGATATGTATGTGAGTTGAGTTAGTGACTCTCCTCACCTCACCCCCGCCGCTAATCATCTTCTCTCTGTACCTTAACTCAGCATTACCTGCCTACCTTCCTTACCTGACTCAAAGAACCAACCAATGAGCTACACTTTCTTTGTATTCCTCCTTTTTAATTACTGACCATTCTGCATGGCCCTTTGCTCTTCACTAGTTCCACTTTGACTCTCTGGACGTGAGCACCCGATTCCTTTGCACCGGTATGTCCAACGTGTTCTGAACTTCTTCCCAGATTTTCATCTCACGTCGTAAGACAGATCGTGAGTGACTGTGCATCTGTGTCTGTCTACCGTGTGCATGTAAAATATTCAGTAGTGCTCTTCCATTTTATCGTGTCGTTAACAGTTCATTATAAATGTGTAATTATTTTAGTTTGTAAATACTACTATTACATTAACTTGTGGCAATATAAGTGGTTTATCTAATTGCTATGAATTGTACCGTAGACAATATCAGTGACGCATACTTTTATTGGCACCTAATGAGTTGAACTTGAAGTTGAAGCTAATTGACTATCTTCGTTTATATTGAACTTGAATTGATTACGTTACATGAACCATTAAAATTTACAGTTCATTATTACACTTGATTACTGCGGTAATTAATTACTTTTGCTGATAATAATTGGATTATTTACTTACTTATCTGCGAGCGCATATAGGATTGTTATGTACCTATTACAATCTCACGTATAACCTCAAATTCGTAATGCATTAACTTTGTTATGATGCTGAGGATGTTTTATGACTACACAAACTGCCGAACCAATAATACAACTGGTTATCAAAATCATCAGTGCAAAAGCTGATGCTCCATGTAACTTTGCCCAAATTAATTATCCTAATTTATTGCACTATCTTCGGTAAAGTTATAATTGAAATTATCTCAAAAATTTGTGTGTACACGCTAGAACAGAGTGACTCAAGTTTCAACATTTTTAAATGCAATAAATAATTAATTCCTCTCTTGTGCTGTGTAAAATAATAAATGCACAGGCAATGATGATTAAATATTTTACGTTTTACGAATGCTCATTAATTGATTACAGAACAGAGTGCTTAGTGGCAGACATCAGTGTCTGTTTATGGTCTGCCTATGTTGTGCAATGACTGGGATCACAATGTTTTAATTGCATCTAATAAAGTGATAGTAGTGAAAGGAAAGAGGAAAAAACTTGTGTCTGTTGTAATAAAGTTTAATTATTATATAAGCCAGCTACTCCTGCTGTTGTGAGAGTCAAGAATTATTATATACTTACTTCCAGCCTACCTCACCACATCACCTACAACGTTGAATCGGATTTTACGTACATAAAATCATTTATCCTTTGTTTAACTGCCAGTGCATGAATTGTTGTTAATTATTATCTAACATACTTGTCGATGAGAACAGAGAACCAGAAAAAGTGTGGTCTCCAGCAAATGCGCATTTTCTCATTAGTTCTTATTAATCACAACTTGTGGATTGTTACACAGATAATCCTCCATGTGTTCTTCGGGATCATAAAACATTCAGTGCAGAAACAGAAACAGTCGTTTCTTTTTTTTGCTTTGTGCTACAAATGCCGATTCATGTCAGAGTCATTTGATACTCTGCCATTTGGTTTCTCGCAAACTCAGTTACTTCAGTGAAAGGTGAGACTCAAATATGTATTTACTACTCCACAATGGAATTTCTCTTTCCAGTCAATCTTTCCCTTTGCAATAATTATAAATAGTATCTACCTACTATTTACATTCCCAGATACGTTAAAACTACTTTAGGTACTATTGGGTGCAATAATGTTAAACACATTGCTAAAAAGTGATTTTAATTGTGAATGTTTTTGCATACTATTTCAAAAATGCATACCGAAGTGCCCATGATATTATGTATGTTTGCAAAATATTCTCATTTTTTGCATTTGTATTTCTCAACGTATCATATATTGTCAAAAAATCTACAAATATTGGGATTTAAAATATTGTTGCAAATAAATAGGAAAATGGTAGAGGTGTTTTATCTATTAGTTCTTATCTAGTGTGTGCTTATTTATTAAGTCTGTTGAACTTCTCCCTTGCACATCTGTAAGTACTTGAGCAGAAGCGTCAGAGGTTAGTTGAGACTTTTGGATGTTTAGTAGTAGTTTTGGAAGTAATGGTTATCTGACTTAAGGCTTTGAGATTGTGTTTGGACGGTACATTAGAGTAGTAGTAGCTGGACTGGACTCTTATAGCGTTCCGTTGTGTAGAGTCGTTTCCTAAAGGACAAATCTAAGTAAAGAAGGCTTTTCGTCCAGTTGTTGGAGGAGAAGTTAAGAGTTTACTGTTTACTGCATACAAAGAAAAAGCTGAGGAGAGGTGCAACGTACTTACGCTGTTGCTAATGTCCTCGTATTTTTATAGAGGCAAAAGCGATCGTAAACTACATAAATGGCACTTGGAGGCGATCAACTAGTCGTTCGGTTATTGTGCCTCTAACTTGAAGTTTAATATTGCCCTAGTAATTTCCGGCACCGTTTCTGCTTTTCCTCTCTTCTTGTCCATCTTCTTCTTCATCATCGCCACGACCTTATACCACCACTTTCTTTAGCAGATAGAAAAACTTGACGATAAACACGAGTCTCTCCTGATAATAACGTATGAGTAAATATTTTTACACTATAGTGCTATATGTGAATAGATTATTAGTATATCTACTTAGGTATACTGATATAATTTAGTGTACGTTATCACGGCTGCAATGGAAGTTAAAACAAATGCACATGCACACACAGCCGTGCCATGCTGTTGATAATAAAACACAGGATATCTATTTGTATTGTACTATTAGCTCATTATAAATAAATAAGGCACAATATTGGTGGAAACATGTAGAAATAGAAATGTTCCAGATATATGTGTGGATACACGATATGGGTTCATTTACTTAGTTATTGTGAACAGAGACGGATAGAAACACTATCGGTTTACCTTAGTATAGGGCTTTTGAAGACTAACGGCTGTGAGTTGAAATAACTTTTAATAACTACCCAGTATTTTTCTTTTCGTAGGCTGCGTTGTTTTTCTATCCTGTTCTTCGATGCAGTGTTCTCTTTTCAGGAGAAATTGATTGCTCCGTAAAAATAATTGCCTTCACCTAATAAATGCTCTTGTCGGTCTTTTACTCCTAGTTGAAGTTGAATACGGCGATTCATTATTCCATTCTTTCTGTTTTGTTGTTCTCTGGTTTTACGTGTTTGAATCCAAGTAAGTATAGTAGACATCACCTGTCTCTCACTCTTGCATTTATATACCTGTGCTTATTTATTGTGTAACACGGAATAGACTACCTGAACTGTGTAGAATGTTGTAGAGATAGGTAGATACAGTTTGTTTGTAAAGATAGAGAAACATATTGTACATGGAGTGTGATACCGGTGGTGTGATTGCTTTGCGTTCAAGTTGATTTGTATAGCCAAAGGAGAAGACAAGAGAGGCTATTCCCCGAATGTCGATATTATGTACCGTAATATGATTCTTCTTCAGTTTAGAATAGCTTTTAATAATATCCTTGAGAACTATTCATTCACGAGCGATGCCATGGATTGTATTGTGTTCTCTATCCTCTCGTGTTCTTCTGTATTATGTCCCATGGCACAGACATGGCAATTTATGGCGTTTTTTCTGCCAACAAACCTGCATACTATATATATAGGTACCTAACGAGTGGGACTCTGTCGTATCTTAAAGTTTGTAACTAACTAAAGTGTAATTTGTAAGTTTCTTGTTCTTTCGTTGGAAATTCTTGATGCAGTTTTAATGACATCAATTGCCGTTTTTGTTGTTGGTCTGTGTAAATCTTTTGTGAGTTAAAATAAAGGCAAAATCCCTATCTCCAGATAGGCTAGACTGATTATGCACTGTTTTTGATAATAATTATAGGGCAATACTCTGAATGTATGTATCCGTGCAAACGAATTTCAGTAATTTCGTTATCTATGAAAGTTGAGGTGATAGTTAATCATTTCCATAACCTTGCAATTGAGATTTTATTTAGTTAGCATAGGTACTTATAAAGTTTCCTGTGTTGTACTATGTAAAATTTTAATGAAATAAAATAGCTAAATGTTATTATAAGGAAAGTAGAAGGAATGTGTAGTTGGTACAGAATGAAATTAATGTGTGTAGTTGTGAGTAATGTAATGTAATGGAAGACATCTACTATTAAGTAAGTTTTGTTAAGTTGGAGCATTAAAGGATATTCGAATTTCCATCGTGCAACACGTTTGGGTTTTACTACTTTTCTTGAGATGAGTAAATGTGTAGTGTCTTTACAGTTTATTTTTATGCCAGTCCGCATCAATTCATGGGAATGCCTGAGTGAGGGAAACAAAGATAAAGATAAGAGTACACAGCAACACAGATACGTATCTTCTATGTACAACATCAGTCTCAAGTTCCTCTCTGTCTCTCAGTATAACCTGCAGTTCGTCTCTAATAGCTATTTAAGTAGAAAAAATAATGAAGGAGGAATGTTGGATTGGATTGTTATAGACGAACATAGAAGCTTAAGCTCACATTAGCCAAAGCTTAAGTAAAACGAAAGAAATAAATGAGAAGAGTTGGAATGATAAGGTTTCATTATGCTACGAAATGCCACGCTATTTATATGATTTGGTATAGTACCTACGACGAGTTGGTATACCTTGCTTTAATAATAAAGGAAACCCTGAGTAGAGTAATCCAAGTGAAGCCACCAAATATATTTAGGCACTGTGTTAACTAACTAAGACTTACGGGTGAGTGGAGTGAGGAATGAAAAGGAAACAGAGCTGTTCTGTATAATTCTCTCGGCTCTGTTAATTGTTCGTCTTTTCTTTGTACACGGGTTGAAGAAGGGCGAGAAAGAGGACTTTTAATTGCCAGGGAGTAGGCAGGTTTTCTTTTCTAATTATAAAATAAGTTTCATTCCATCGGGGTCATGACTCAAGAGAGACAGAAAAGAAGGACAGCTTTACGACTCAAGCGCAAGCTTCTATAGTGTCGTTGGGAAAACTATTTACTTTACAATAGCGGACACAACAACGGACTATTTGCTGCATTTCAGGGGAAACGTATGGTATGTTATCTATTCTTCCAATATTATATGCATTTTAAATATTATGGCATTATTGTACCTGTAGGAACATTTACACGGTGGGTCGTAGTAGGTAGCTATATTTTACTTAGCTATAATGTATTAAGCTTCTTGTATCTCCCTATTATTTAAGTAAGTTGACAAGCCGACCGAATATGGTTTTACAACGTCCCCACAGCCAATTAAGGACAGTAGATACCTACAAATGGTCAAAAAGGGATCTATCTATACTTAAATACTAGACAACTGTAATCTATACTCGGTACACACAACACTCATCAGTATAGGGACGCTCTGTAGGAATTTTTAAAAACAATTTACGCTTCACTACAAATACAATCACATCCAAAACGAAGGTTACCTTCCCTCATTGTTACTTAGCTCAGTGGACGGACTAACTAACCTAAACTTATGTACCTATGTAAATGAAAATTTATTCATTGTACTCTCCCTAGGGGTCTCAACTCCATTTTACTTGCACTTTTCTAATATACGTTATCATCTATGGATGACCAGAGCTTACACTCATTACTATTCCTTCAGTACTCACCTATTTATTATTATTACGTTGTTCACAAAACAGCTTATATGACAGTTTCGAACTGAGGATGTCTCGAGTTAGCAGTTCGAATTTTGTCTTCCCTTCTTTGTTTGAAATTAGTAGCCGCTCGGACTGTGTTAATTTTTGAGGTGATAGTGATGTTCCCTCGCCACTCTCCAACTAATGTGAGTGGCATGACAGGACAGACCGGTGTTGTTTGACAAACACTGCTTTTTTCCACGACCCCTATTGGTTAGTTGACATTAAATTTTATCTCGGTTACGAACATTTGTATTTGTACCTTACCTTACCTCATCTGCCCCTACCTGTCAACTCTGCCATGCCACACGGCTCTGTACAAACATTGTCCCCTCACTAAAATTACTATTAATTCCTCAAATTATTTACCATTTCCTCCACATTATATGTAAATACAATCATATTTACTTAGGTACTACTTACATTTGCTGATAAATGACATGGGAGATCGGCTGCAACTCCTTTTGAATGGTAATTGGATGACGTATATTATGAGTTGAGTATTTCCCGATTTCGGTTCGAACAAAACTCTATAAATTCTAACCTTTCCATATTGATATTGCAACTGAGAAGAAAAACAAAGATGTATAGCCGTTCTTTTGCCATACGTAATGACATGTATCTTTATATAGATACTCCATTGAACTTGTTTATAAATAAACATTTCAAATGTGTGTGCGTAGTAGAAACAGTGTATTTACCTGTACCTACATGTGAAAAGCTTTTTCTGTGGTTTGCTCACATTTTGCATTCAATGAAAACAAGTTAGACATATAGTTGGGATTTTGACTGTGGCCTTTTGCTACGTTAGTCTCGACTGTATAGGCGTAAGAGTCAACGTCAACTGAAAGGAACGGAACGGTCGGAGACTGACCGACTGCAAAGTTTACTTAGGTACGAAGGCTTCGCGTAAAGTTAAACGGGAGTAGCGTATATTTTGAAAATTTACTATGTACTTCTTTTGGTGCGTACTGTAGTTGGAGTGCTATATGTCCACATATGACTCTTTCTTCTTTTTACTTTCCTATAGAAATGTTCGGTTGTGGTCGGGTGTGTATAGTACATACAAGGCTCTACTCCATGAATCCCCTCCATTCAGAGTTTTAAAGCTCCGCTTCAGGCGATCAACTCAACGGGGTACTTTATTCAGGCCTTTAGTTCGAATCTGCGATAGAATTTGGTTTACCTTCCTCTCCTGGGCACTCATGCTCATATAGTAGTAGTAGTAGTAGAGTGAGGTATGTTTGTTGTAACTTCATGTCTGATGTTGATGGAATAGCTTTACCTTGTGTGCCTTGCCCTACCCCAAGAATTCGAAGAGGACAGGAATGGACAGCTAGGCAGGACACGACATGAAAAATCTGTGCATACCTCCCTCTCAGGTGTGTCAGTGATTTGATTGAAAGAATTCAAAGACAAAACAAACCCGAAATTCCTCATTTCTTGTTCTCCGTTCAAACGATGCAGTCCTTACTCTA
>JABASH010000045.1:0-70931 GCA_019776445.1 Tomocerus maximus
AAATACAGTCACCATAAGACAACAGTTACCCTGAAACAGAACAACTAGTACCTACTCAACTTTTCAACTATCGCAGCCACAAGACAACGACTCCGTGCTCTACGCAAGAGTTAATGGTCCATAGATAGACTCACTCCCTTTGGAAAAGACAGAATTATGCTGTGAAAACACAAGCTAATCCAACATGACAAGAGAATCATCTTCTATTCTCAACAAAAGACAAAACAAGCTAAATAGCTAACAACAATTTTTCTAACGAACAATGCCTTTCGTTTTCCTATTTCTTAAGTAAACGCGAGAGTTGCTTGAAATCATATTTTAAAACTGAAAGATTCACAGTGCACTACCTTTTCTTGGGTTACCTGTCCTGTCGGCATTGACTTATGCCTATTTGTATGGCATGCATTGTTACGCAAGATAAATGTTTCTTTCCTAATTCTCATTGGGTCTCTCATACTAATAGCTTTCTAGGTTCCCTCACTCACTATTGCATTGTAGCTACTCTTGTAATTATTACCTTTTACACAAACATTTGACCGTAGGACTCTACGCCCTCAAAACCGTCGTGCTGTGCAACCTTCTCCTGTTGGCATGTTATTCAACTGATTTCATAAAACTCTAAAAAATATTCAATTGATTACCCTTTAGAATGGCTAGCTTATTCAAACAAACCTTTGAATATTTCCTGGTTCCATTGCTCTTCATAGAAATCTTGAAGTAATAGTAAAGTTTCTTAAACTTTAAGGAGGTGAAGGAGAAAAATAATTGGTAGTACTTTTTTTGAAAGTCAGTTATGTGCAAATTACTGATACGACAAAAATGTGTGGATATAAGAAATATTTTGAAATTCACTATCACCGATTTATTTGATGCCAAAATGTCCGTGAACGGATAACGTTCAATCCAAAACAGAAAGGAGTCATTCATGAAATAATTATTTGTTTGTCCAATATTTTAGTAAATAATAAATAGGTACTTTAAAACTAAAACTCGATTGACCAAGGCTAAGAGCCTCCTGGAGGTTGAACCATTGAGAGTGTAAATTACATGTTAATTTTGTTTTAGGAACTCCATTTTCCTGAAAAAAGTTACAAAAACGTCAATTTAATTATTAATTCGAGTTTTCCCAACCAATTTACTTCAAATGTGGACTTTTTCGCTTCGCAAACGTTTCTCACTTCTAAATATGATTGTAGAATAGTTTTATCAGTAACATTATCATTTGTTCTCTACTGAGTAGCAAAACTAATTCCCAAACGACGTAAATTATTAATTATCGTATGTGCGGATGTTTTAATTATAATGTTAACTGTCAGTTGACTAACGTCTATCTTTCTACACCAGAAAACCAAACCCTCTACTGTATTTTATCGGAGTACTTCGCAACTCTAACGTAATACCAGGGCAGCATTTCGAATAACTCGATGTGCACTCCACAGTCTTTAGGACAACAAGCGTGAGTATATATCTGTAAGTAATGTATAATATGACATGCCCATGCCTGCCCGTGTGGTATATTTATTTACAAATCTATATAGTATACAACATTAAAATAGCAAACTAATGTGTATTAACATTAGAATTTATATCTTGATTACATATAAAGCAGTGCTCTCCAATAAAATACAATACAGAATGCTATTTCCTAATCACGTATGTTGTGGGCTTATTGCAGTAGGTATTTATCCATAAGCACATTCTTTGTGTAGTTTGGGATGTAATATTCCAGTTTATGGTGAATGAGATACTAAGAATAAAGCAGAGTGCTTGTTAGGGGAGATAGAGGCGAGATAGAAGTACAAGAGTAGCAATCTTAAGGGCCAGATAGGAGTAAAAGTATTTGCAGGTAAAGAGAGCTCTGTGGTGATAGGGAAGAGAGCAGTGTGCTGTCGAGTGCTGTGTAGTGTGCTGTGGGGGGATGTGTTTAGGGAATAAGGAAAGATATTATTCAACATCTCGTTAGTTTTCTGGTGACATTTTCTGAGAGTAAAACGTGTTTGAGAGAGTCTCACGAGATGAGTATCTCCGCGTGGAAAATATCCCTTTACAGGTGGTAATTATAAATAAAGGAACAAAGACTGACTTTGTAACGACATAACCTTTTCAATCCCTTCCCTCTGATTTCATCTTCAAGACCAGGGTTATCTCTTTTTCTACAGCCACAGACTACTTGGGACAGTACACCGGGAAACAGAGATAGCCAGCCTCTCCTCCTATCGATCTCCACAGAGCTACACAAGATAAATGTATAAATGTACATTTCCTATCTCCCAACTCACTCAGATATTCTCTATTTGAGTCTGCAGCAACAAAGGCACACTAACGACATGGCATAGCCGAGCCCTATCGCAATTATAGATACTCGAACAAGGGACACGGATGAACATACATGCACAATATACACATGTATGTACACAACATTAAAGATACGGAGCAGAAAGGAGATTGTAGAACAACTTCTATTTACTTAAATTACTTGGTACAGACCAACTCAAATTAAGGTAGCCACCAACATCATATCCACACTCGTCCTTTAAATACCAAGAGTGAGACTTTTATGGTACCATTCTCATTCTAATGTGTTGATTATCCACTCTGATGTAATATGCGAAGTTAATTTACTCCCCTAGACCAATCATCCTGCATCATGCTTCTATATGCACTTGTACAGAGTAATCTTAATGTTGTTCCTCACGATAAGGAAAAGTTTTATTCGTGAAGATGTACTTACTCCCAGACTTACTCTACTCAAGTACGATGAAGACGTAGGTGCGTTTTCTTTTGTGTATCTTTATTTAGTAAGTTAGCATTAGCAGTGGACTGGGAGAACATGTGCATAATAAATACTCACTACAGAATCTGTTTACATATGAGTAGGAATTAAGAAGGTTAACTCATTGTCAAGTCAATTGAAGCGAACCTGCTCCTCAATTAAACTCAATCAACATTATTTAATGCCGGCATCATTCCCAGCAATGTCTGTACAATCAAATCAACGACTCAAAAATGCAAACAACAACTCGTTTCTTCCAACACTAGGCCATTAGACAATATTATTAGGTACCCAGGTGCACATCCATTCTCCTGCCTACTTGCCATCAATACTGTCTTTTCGCTCAGGGAAATCAAGATCTCTTAACTCTCAAGTGCAGAAAATAGCACTATCTCACTCAGAGCAGAACAGAAACGAGATTTAAGAATCCTAATTGATGTGACGTGAGCAAAAAATTAGCCAACTCTTAATTAGCATCAGGATTTCACCAAATGCACTTTATTGCCCATTTCTCAATTAATTGTTTACCTGTAGTGCTAAAGATATGAATATTATGTATGGAGTAGTCTGATGGTTTACTTCTGTGTGTTTGAGTAGTGTGTTGGTATTTACAGTTTACAGGTAGTTAAGCTAACAATGAGTACATGGGTAGGTACATGGAAAGACGTAGTAGAAACTAAAAGTGTAGACTGTGGAAGGATAGAAAAAAGTTGTCAACATTTGAACAGAACAAGGAAAGACAAGAATGGAGCTGAATGCTCTATGCGTATGTTGTGTGTTGGTATGTGCTAAGAAACCAAGATTTTGTTTGTATCTTGAATGTTCTATTGGATAGATTCATGTTCGGAAAGTGACAGACAAGACAAGATTGTTTGGATCACACAATGGACTACAACTTCACATAGATATCATTCAGCTATATAGAATATACTTACTGTATGCGTTAAGATATAGATATATGAAAAGGTATTATTTTAAATAGCCAAAGAAGCTGAAAAAGGCTGAAGGCCAAAATGCCCAAAGAGAGTGAGGTTGAGATAAGTAAGACAATGTTAATATTGATGAGGATCATCAGCATCATCATCAACAGCTAGTTTAGGCTCAGCCTCATTTAGTCATTGGATTGTGGAACATTAGAGGAAATACCTACCGACTGGCTTGATATTATATTATTGCTATTGTACGCTAACCCACACATTATAGATGATGCAGGGAACTAGCTGGGCACATACCAAGCCAAATCAGAGCAGAGTAGAGAAGTATATTAGTAATGGTGTCTAAAATAGTTGGGAGAGATAGAGATAAAGTAAGGATCTATAGTTATCTCTCCTTGCATGCTGCAGTGATATGGAAATGTGTATTCTATTAGGAAATGTTGAGCAGTTAGCTTCATAATTATATCTGGGAGATAGTCTATAGCTTAATATTGCAGGAGATGACATTCCATTGGTGTCATTATCTCTCTCTTTACGTAGCAACATGTACTCATGTCAACGAAACGATAATCAAACCAAACCACCACCAACCACACTGATATTTTCCTTCTACATACTTACTACCTTCACTCACCATTGTTTTACCAGCCTCCAACTCAAGTGCATATGAATATAGCCAAGAGTCAGGCAGGTAAGCAGACTGAGGTATGCAATCCTATAAGAGACATTATACACATGCTCAATAGAAGAAAACATACAGTTCTTCATACCAAAACTCAATCTCGTCCCATTTAGATACTTTATGAGGATTTATGTGTTGGTGGCTGCAATTACGATTGAACGATACGAAAAGTACAGCATGCTTTCTATCTGTAGTGCAGTATTTATGTCCTGCACAGTCTTAACATTCGATATCTTGTACTAAGATGTTTTCTGTAGTTACACTATTAACATTTTTGTGAGCTATTTCTTCATCTCTTCTTGTCTCCTTCGATTATTGTCTGCAGAATAAATGATAACTATTTATGATAACTATTTATGATAACTATTTATGATAATCCATGTAATATGATTTGACAGTAAGTAAAATAAAAACAGCTCATCCCACAGCAGACTCTCACAGTTAACTTAATAGCCAACACTCACATCAGTTTAGTTGAATTTTATAGACTGATTTCATTTCTTTTCATAGTGGGCCTTGACTTGACACTCAGGTGACTCACTTCACTCACGTCTTGACTTGCATGTCTGATAAACCCTTCATGCAGTAGATGATGGTGATGATGGTTGTTTCTCTCTCTGCCATGCACATGTGAAGAGTCTGAATCCGAGTTATATGCAGGCAAATGCAGAGCATGTGACTTGGTTTTGGTTCTTTGCACTGCACTGCCCAGTGAGTGAGGATGATGCTCGTATGATGAATGAACCAGTCTTTATGATTATAATGTGATGTTGATGATGACATGACGTGACGCCCTTCTTGGACCAGAATATCGTTTTTTACAGCCATTTTCCTTTCTTTCCTTCTTTAATTTGCCTTGTAAGATTGTTCATCAACTTTATAATTGGATATTTACTGAGTTAACGAGCCTTGACTGACAATGCGCTGACTTGACAATTCTTTACTCTTATGACGTAATTTATTCCTCATTCCTACTAATGAGATTCCAGTAAATGCTATTTAATAAATACCGACTACCTTAAATATTCTATTTTATACTTCTAAACTCAATTCCACTTTCATTGTACTATCTGTAAGATTATTAGGATACAAACACAAACAAATAGTCTCTAATTCGCTTAATTTAAATTGTTCTGCCTCAGTAATTTGCTCATTAATACTTTAGTAGATTCATAAAATTTTAAACATTGATAATAATAAAACTGCTCTTGTTAGAAGTAAAAATTGTAACTGATTTTAGATAAAAATGATTTGTTTTTGGAAATGTTCAATTATACAAGGAGCAGAAACTTTAAAAGATCTCTCTCCAGATCATGAAGGTTGTGCATGTTCTAGCTTCTAGTTAACTTATTGAATAATGAAGACTACAGAACAAACGAAATGGAAGCTTCATGTAACCGAACGGATGATATATTGTAAAAGTGATAAATAATAGAAAGCAATTTACTGGGAAAGCAGAACTAATGTCTGCATGTTTACCTTATTGACTAAATGAATACAAAACAGCAGAGGAATACAATTACTAGAACTACTGCGTTTAAGTAAGTAGTTACTGCGATACCATTATTATTACTAATGTCCATAGATAAAGTACCCATGCTGCTCAAAATTCTGACGTCCGTCAGTGTCAGTGAATTCCATTTCACCATCAGAGTTGAGCGAAGCTGTGTGAGGCTAACCGAGAAAAACTTTGGTTTGTCTTCCCTATATCAAAGTTAAGTAGCTCGTTCTGACGGTAAAATAAACAAGACTATAAATTTTGCAGGGAACTTCGTCAGTGGTTGATACTCTTGATACCAGTTTTCTGGAAGATTGAAGACTCTCTCACACAAGAGGATGGGGAAGCCGTTGTTTTCACCACTCAAAGCGATTATCCACCAACATAAAAATATTTTCTTCCAACAACATACCTGCATTTTTCAGACTTGTACAATATATGCATATTCATCTAAATGCAATAAGCAGTACACAGCAACAACACTCATTATGCGAATACCAGTGTAATGTCAGCAGTCAGCACGGATAAATAAAAATATACGCAAGTGCTTATTTCTGTATGCACACGTAATATCTATTTTCACATCTTAGTTTCCATTTTCTGACAACAATGAAATGCCAACGCTAATCTCACAAAAATTACCAGACTGATTTTTACTCTTTCTAAGAACAATAGATGGTAAAACTGATTAAAACATAACAAAATAAAATGTCATAATCGAAATGTCCATCGTTAAAAATAATATTTCCGTTGCAGGCAGCTATTCTAAATAAATCGGTGGAAGCTTGCATCTCCAAGTCTCAAACTCTAATGTATCCATAACTAAAATATAAATTCCCAGATGCAATTATAGATCAGACATCGATGCTTTTATAATTGCGCTTATATGCATTTCAGTTTTGAATAAAGAAAGCATAGTATTCGGAACAGAGCAGTAGAACAGTGAACTGAAAAGAAATTGATGATTAGGGATTCCAGTAGGCTGTGAGGTAACGCGTGTCTCATTTGAGGACTTGAGATCTGAGAACGGATAGGATGATGGGACAAGACAAGGCAGGGAAGTCTTCAGAATGTACGCACTGCATCGTAAAGTCAAGATAGGCTAAGATTTGAAATTCATGGTAGAAATAATGCGGATACAGATGTATGAAGAAGAAGAATGATTTTAGTTGTCAGTTATTCTTTCGGTGATTACAAATGGAATTGACAAAAGATGAGGGACTGACTGAGTTGCATGACTTTGTTGAAGGGGAACAGCTTTTAATCAACGATGAATGACTCTTCGAAATTATGCGTCTTCATTGTGAAGACCATATTGTACTAAATAGCGTAACAATGGAAGTCAAAAGTCATAAAGTCAAAGGGTTTACTTGTGCATTTACTATAAATGTTCAATTAAATGCATGTACTTACCAGAAACACAATTATTCATATCCACAACTATGCATGAGCAAATGACAGGTTTAATCTAGCACAGTATATAGGTGTAGTACCTAGTATATAGAGTTATCAAATAATTCGGAATCTATATGCATAAAGAGTGGAGAAGGATGAATGGTTAGACTTGCATAAGTAAACTCTCGTTGACTTTCCCTTTTGGCTACTGTTTCCATTTTGTTTGTCTTGGATGAGCTGAAGGTCTCCCTATCACAAGTTCACAAGTTATCGTGGCTATTAGAGAGTGCATTGTCTGTATAGGTCCTCCACTTCAATCCGAGAATGGAGCGGTGCGACGATGTGGATGTGATGCGTACGCGATTATGTTGATCATGGCGGCGGCTCTCTTTCTATTCAGGTCCCTTCATCTCTTCTATAAACTAATGTCTACATTTACCAGGCTAAAGACTAACTAACTACTTACCCTCCCCTATCCTCAATTTCAACCAACTCTCCATTACTCTACATTCAATAATACAACTTAATCAGATCACATCCACCATGATGTGCATATTAGCAGGAGACATGCTTTGTGCTTATGAACATATACTTTTTTCAAACTTAATTAAACCAATATCCAAAGTGTTTATGCATAGTTTATGCATGTCCCAACCAACCTACATACGCTATCCGCCCAGATGAAATATTGTCTGCAATGGCCGTAAAGAATAAAATCAACAATATGACCAGACCTTGCTATTATATCTATCTTCCTAGGACCAGACAGAATGAACATTCATTCATTCTTGTATTCAAATGAGTAGGTACTTATCGAAAAGTCTTCAACAACAACCTGAGGGTACTGTCTTCGTGAAATGGACAGCAAATGAAACGCTGCTTTGTAATTAATGGAAATCAAAGGTGTTTTCATCATTTATGTACGTTTTAAACAACTGATGAACTAAAAATCACCCCAGCTATATGAGTACTAATCATTATCTTCAGCCAATAGAGATGGGAAGAAAAAGTTGCTAAAAATAAGTAAATAAATCTGTGAAAATGACAATTTACTTTAGATAGACATTAAAATAAAAGTAGGACTGGGCTATAACCACTACTAGCGCGTAATAACTAACATTGACAAGAAAGAGGAATGCTTTAGAACTCGTGATTTACTTAGATCGTATGTGTATAGTAGAGTATACCTTTTATAAATGTGTGAGTAAGCACAAATGCCGAATATTGAATTTTAACCCCTCATTAACTTCCAAGACTTCGGCCAGACTTCATTTAGCCGGCTGGCAGGACTCTACGTTAGTAATGCTTTGGAAAAAATGATAATTTACTCAGTTAGTAGACACAATGATCTAAACAAATAGGAAGGGAATGCCATGGCTGGGCAATTCCATGTGCTGTGTCTTATGGATCTGTATTTACATGGAACACTGCACGCTCCTGCAGCGTCTACAAGCCTAATTCCTCAGTGTGATTTTATATTGTTACCACTTAGATTTACATATGCCGAAACACGAGACACGGGAAAAAACTTTCGGGGAATTGTACAAAATCAAAGAGTAATTCCCTTCAATTTCTTATCACATATCTCATGTCAAATCGAATTTTGATGAAAAGCTGCCGACTGATTCCCCTACGCTCCTCTTTCAATTGTGGTGCTATGCCGCTTGTGTGCGTGAACGCACTCCTTTATCCTGATTCAGCTATGCTTCAGAATTATAACGTTAATATAAACTTTGGAAATTGTCTCTGTATATCATTTCTTTACTAAAACCCACGAACCTATCCTTGTTGAATAAAAAATCTATACATGCACAACTTAAAATGGCGACGGCTGGTACTCAAGTAAGATATTGAAGGTTTAGATTAGCTGTAAGTACAAAACGTAAGATTTACATAATACATTAGGACTTAACAAAGATAATGTTAAGCAACTCAAATAATTTCCATAGCGAATGCTGTACTCCCCAATGCTTCTAGCATTTGGAGGGAAGAGTTTTGTCAAAAATCGATCCTATATATTTAAGTAGCAAGCTTATGGAGGCTGAGGGTAAGTAAAAGTTTGACAAAGTCTGTGTGTTCATTTCCAGAAAATTTATGTAAGGAAACAAATGGGCGGTCGATTAGAGTGGTTAAAGATAAACAGAGGCAAGTAGGTATTATTATATGTATCGTTTACGATAATCTTTGTTTCTCCATCCGTTCATGCAGGTTTTTAGGTAATAAGAGTTGTGGAGTACTACGCGTAGTGTGTTCTGCATTTGGAAAGAGAATGCCGCCTCTCTTTCAACTGCATGCTATTCATTGCAATCTCCGGAAGAACATAAACATAAAATTTTGTTATGTATTGCCTAATAAGTACAGAGATTATTTCATAAGTCTAAAAAATGGAGCATTTGCTGGTTGAACGTGATTTAGACTGGTAAATTATAATGCATTTGTTATTGCCTCAGTTTGTTACAGAGTAAATACATTAGGAATAAAAAGATGAGGAAAGGGAAAAAGTAAAGTAGCGCTTGCCGAAGAAACAAGCCAGACACAGAGAACCCAGGACGGAGTAATTCAGCATTAGTATGTAATGTAGTAGGTAGTGTGTACGTAATGAGCAGACATAAAGAGGAGACGGAGGATCTGTGTGGAGGCAGACTTAAATAATCCCAAGACAGGGAGCAGTATAATAAACAGTAATGTACTAGAGAGCGGCACAATTATCACACATTGCAATTAAACTATCATCATCACTCCCTTAGAGCATTTGGCGATAACCTCGTGCTTTTAAGGTCTCATGCCTCATCTCATCTCTTGGATTATTATCGCCCGGAGAGCATCTGGTAAATATTTTTAACACACATTAAAAACATTTTACGTGTATAAACTACACTAAGGAAAACACTGGCCTTTTATCAGACCTCCTTATTTAAATTACATTACATTGCTCTGTGCACACGAAAGATTACTGCACGCATAAAAGCTTGAACTTTGACTACTTTGTATTTGTTTGTGTCACTGTCACTCCAGAGAAGTCATTCTAATCACAAGAAATGCGTAATCAGTTCTCGATTCAAAGCTATCGATTCATTTTGCAGTTTTGTGAGTATAAACTATTAACACAGTTTAGCAGCTGAAGGAATGGATGGGGGACGCGAGACCTTTGGCTACATAACCTTTTGACCCGAGGAATTAACTCGAACTTTAAAGAGGGAAGGGCAACTCTGGAAATCTCAGATGAGAAATGTCTATTTACTTATCACATCAGATCACATCTCATAACATCACACTTAAAATATCTCGGAATATTTTATTTTGGTCCTACTACTTATGTACAACTGCAGAAGTTCTCAGGGTGTTACGGTGTGGCCATGTCCAGGTTCAACCCAGGGTCGAATTCATAAAGTCACATTCGAATCCCTTTTCCCTTTAGAATCAACGAAATCTCTCCCTTTTCTTGGGAGATAAAGTGAGAAATGAGTGTTTAAGGGAGCTGCAATTAATAAAAGTCTCCATGACTGAACCTTTCGTGTAATTTGAGTGTTTCTTTTCTCCCATGCATGTTACGTTATGTAATATTCAAGTATTTCACTCTAAAAGCTGCTCAACCTCAACTCATCGCACGTATCCTTAAAACTACACTCATATTTTACATTCATCCACATCTACGCAGGCACACACACGCACACCAAAAATATCCAACCACTTTCATGCACCATTTACCCCAAAATTTTGCGTCAACTCTTGTTTTACACTTTACACGTGTGGGAGTGGAATGAAAAACTAACTCCCAATGATGAATTGCATTTTGAGCTTATTTCACAGCTTTAATTCACAATACAGAAAATTGTAGAAACAAACATTTTAAAAAATTCATACCTAAAAAAGAATAAGAATAAGTAGTTACTAATACGATGAAGATAGCTCCGCTTGCTAGACGTTCAATTTGGCATTTCTGTATTAATATCCTCTAATTTGTGAAAATTGTTTTACGATTTTTATACTTCTGTTTAAAGACCGAATGACAATATGGAGCGATGATTGAGTATATTTCATGCACGTAATCATGTAGCTAGTCACCAGGTCACTAGTGTTATGAGGGAAACAGTAAGAGCTGAGAGTAAGGTCAAATGGAGGGCACTGAATCAATGCCTTTTGAGTTGATTGTAGTGCATTATGTTAAGTGAGATCAGAAAAAAGGAGCGAGTTCATTTCTCAAAAAATATTTGTGTCAGATTTAGTCCAAATCATCATTTTTTCAAGAAGACAATGGTACAAGACAAGTGGAGTCTTGGCTAAAGCCCATGATTGAGCTGCGTGGACATTGCAAGGGATCTGTGGAGATTGGTGACTGCTGTGTGACTGTGCGTATGTGAACGATGATTAGAGGACTAAATAAATGATCATGTCCTCAACAGCCCAGCCCTCCATGAAAAACGGAGTCAACACGAGAAAAAATCAGTTATATATTACAGGGCTTCTGTAGTTCACCAAATCTCATTTTTCACCACCAGCACATCATTCACATCACATCGCATTTCACAGACTATTACATCCATCCTTTCCCTGGACAAACCAAACTTCTAATAATGCTATGCTACAATACATTTAAAGTGTGCAAGTCACAGATACCTCAGATTACACATAAATGCTATGCAACAATGCACAGAACGGGTATAAACAATTCAGAAGCTTGAACTATTAAAGAAAAGGAACAGAGATAAATTTGTGTAGCTTTATGGAAGAGTATTATGGGCTGGTAGGGGCAGTGTGGATGGAGACTATGAACAATGTTTGTGTTTGTGTAGACACGGTAAAGATACATTCATGATATCTAATAGCATCTATCTCCACTCATTCAGTCAGTGTGCATTTGACTGACCTGACTTCTTTCCATCTTCCCATTCTCAGAAAGAAAGAAAGAATACTTAAGAAATGATATATGACGATGATGAAGATTGAGTGTGCTGCATATGCATACTTATTATACTCGTACAAGGTAATCATCTATAAAGTGTATCTTGGTGTAATACAGTCGAGACTTGTAGTTCGATCTGCTGTATTCCCTCTGTCTTTTTTATTTTTCCATCTCCTCATGTTATAGTTATGGTATGTTCTTGTATGATCTGATCAAATGGGCTGTAATGGCTACCAGTCTGTATCCGTACATGTATACCTGCATTCTTTGCACTTGTGCCTTCTTGTCTGCCTGTTTATCATCGCTATACCATCTATACCTCCATACATAAAGACTATCTCTAGCAAATACTTTTCTTCCATTCGGTAACATTTACTAAAGTCTAAAGTCATGCTTCAGACTTTTGTAGTTAGTCTCGTTGGGCTTCACCTCACTTCTCCTCATTCCAACTACTTAAACGTGTAATGCTACAATGTACATTTATTTCAGTGTCTATATACCCTTATCACTTTATAGTACTATAGGACAACAATCTCTACTCTCCATCACATCAATTCACATCTCACAACAAACTTATAAGCATAATGTACGTATGCAGTAGTCTTTTCAAAGGATGAGTTCGAGATTAATTCTATAGAGTCAGTCACATCCTTTAATCCTCCATCACATCTCAGCCACATAATCATCATCACGGAAAATAAAAATTCTCTGCACCACATCACATCAATATTGCATATTCGGAGACAGACAAGTGTATAGAGGCTGGAGCATAAAGTTCCTTATCGTTATGCATAACTTAATAGAGCCGTAATACGTTTTATCAAAGTCAACGAGAGTGAGACATGAGACTTTATCCATACATCACACACCACCAACTGAATTCCTAATTGCCTTCCACGACTTCTACTTTCTACCCCGTCTGCTCCTCAACTTAAAACTTTAATCTACGCATTTTATTTGTTAACCCGACTCGAAGCAACTGATTAACTCTCTGATTCTGGCCACAGGAGAGACGTACTATATGCATCTCTCATTTGATCACATAATAAACTAAATTACGTCAGCGAACTTACTTTAGCTTACTGATCAGTGACTCCTTCAACTCCGTGACATGGCACGAGGCTGTTTGGAGTATCATGTACCCATTCAACCCTGCACATTATGCATGCATAATCTATTTATCGGCTAATGTGCTACATGCAATCGCTTTATAATTGTTATTGCAAGGAGCTAGAAATGAATTTGTAATGTAGCTGTAGGCATGTGACATTAAATTGCTTGTGTAAATGCGTGCATTAAATGTACAGAAATGAAATCAAATCCAGGCCCTGCCCTGTCACATGCATGTCAACTCTGTGACTATCTATAAAGTGCATAAGTACATATTAATTATACCACTGCCCTGTGGTGGAACATTTTGCATAGCTTGTACTCTGACGTATAATGAGTGCCTAATAGTATTAGAGTTTACGAATATTTGTCTTGCTTGACTTTGTTCGTATGTCGTCGGTAGTCGACCTAATGGAGATTTTTGGCTTTTCTTCGTAGCAATTAGTCATGTACCTTAACTCATTTAATATCTACCACATTACAATCTTGGCTGTTCATGTAATGTTGACCGGAACTCTAATTTGACTTCTGATCTGTCTAAACCTGTCACGTATGTTTGATTGAACAACATGCAACTGGCTCCATACGACTATGTTGCATAAATTGTGCTTTCTGACCTTTATAATCACGAATATACACTTACTTATACTTAATATCATATTTTTGTGCTATGCATACTAAAACTTAAACTAAAAATGTCAAAACAAAAGTAATTTAATAATGTTTCCAATAGTATGATGAACATTATAAACATTGGTGATTGTTAGAATCACTTGAGATGTTTAAGCATTTTTCTCCAGTATGCACAGTGCACTCTGACCCTTCAGAGTAAGTTCTCCAGTTACACTCCATTGTATGCCCTTATTTTTACTGGCTCTCCTGTGTATGTGCTTATGGAAAACACGTCACAGCTTTATTTGTATTTAAAGTTAATTTGATAACATACGTACGTAATGCTAGTATTGTGTACTTTGCTTCTTGATGCTTATAGTACCCTTATTGGACTGTCTTGAACATTTTTATTGATATTTGTGAACACAAAATGGAATTATAATGCATTATCTATACATTATTATGCATTATAAAAATGGAATTATTATCAACTTTGTTTTTCATTGTTCGTTATTCCGTTCCTGCTGAGAAGCTTTTCTCCTTGTCTGCAAAAATCTATAATGATCTGAGATTTCAAAAAGTCTTTAGGGACTAATTGAATAAATTCAAAAGTTGATTAAAGATGATTTGGCATTGTTAATAGTCGTGCTACGAAATTGCCTATAGTCCTTATTTTGCTTGCCAATTTTAAATTGCAGATATCCTCGTGTCGTCCCCTCTAGTCCCATCATCATTGTTGAACTTCAAAAATTTGCAGCATAAAAATTGGTTTTATGATTCAACGAAATAAAATGACAATCTAAGCTAAGATGCAGAGCAAATGAGGAAAAAAACTTAGTTGCTAAAAGAAGTAACTTATGATGTAGCTACAGTCAATAAAAAGGAATTGTCTAGAAGGACGACACGACACGCAGCAGAGCCCACAACTCATTCTGCAGCATTAGGAGAATTGGATCTGGAAATAAAAAATAGTCCGATCGTGTACCATATTAATTGTAATGTATAGAGCAGGAGTGAATAGCTGGGATGAGTGCAGAGGTGAATATGTCTTGGAGGTATACAAATCCAAAATAGTAAATTATTTGGCATGATCCGTGCATGTAAGTGGGATTGATGTAATCAGGCGAGTTGGAGATAAAGGCTTAGCTGTCTATGCGTAATGTATGGTGGGTACCTACGAATGTTGATTAGTGGAGGTATGCACAGTCCAGCCGAGTAGTTAGCAGAAAGGAGCGCATGGCCAGACGTGCAATGTTGTTCTGTGGCATCTGCACGGAATCGTAACACGTAAGCAATAGAATTGAATGTAATGTAATGTAGTAATTTGTAATTGATTACTGAAATGGCGAGTTTGAGTTCGTTAGCATTTAAACTGGTCTTTAACCGTTGCATTTCATTAGGCGATCTCGAACAACAGAACAACAGTGTGGTGTAGCATACTGCTGCGACCTATGAAAGATGAGTTTATTGTGGGGAGAGCATGTGTGTTTAAAATTTACAGTCTTAATTATCCAGGTAATGTAATGTAATTCAATGCCAGCTACAAAGCAAAGCAACGAGCAGGTATCATAAATATTAAGCTGAAGCTGCAGCTGTACAGTGCGGTCCTCTCTCTCGTCTGCAGATGAAGATGAGCTTGCTTATTGTATTCTTGAGAGCGTAACAAATGTATTGTTTCATGGTGTGCAGTTTACATTTTTACATTATCAACTGGGTGTATTAAATGTCTCTTTTCCAAACACGCTGCGCCTAATACACAACGTTATAAACTCGACAAGATATTTTATTCACCAGAATCAGTGCGCAGCTAAATGAATGGCATCGCATCCTATTTATCATGCACTCTGTGATAACTAATGTAATGTTCTCCTTGTAAAAACTCAATTAATGCACAACTTTCTGACTTTAGTGGAAAAACTGGATTTTTCACGAAAATTTATTCCGAGGAGTTAGGCAAGACAAACATTACGAGATAACAAGCTCCAACCTACAAGACTCGTTTCGCCTATCTCTACCCTTTCCACAGAGATTCCTTTTCACGAAATTGGGGGAAATCATCTAGCTATTTAATTCTCGTACTACGTAAACATTAATAAACAGGAAGGAAGCACAGATTATGATAATACACGAATTTACTTTTGCATTCTAATGCATTTGGGTGCCCTCAATACACTCACTTGTGGAAAATGGATTTCTTCGGCACGTAAACACTAACGGCTCATTTACCATTTTTGTTCAGACTGAATTTACTAAACATGAGTTATGATTGCTAACTACTTATTTCAGATTTAATACGAACCTACATGTAGAACTGAGTCTAAAACAATAATACAGACTTTAATGAAGATGGAATTGCTTAATTCCAATAAATTATCACATTGAATTTGATTCGCAGTACTTGATTTTACTGCAAGGGGCTTGCTTTGTCAGACCATTTCGACTCGCTGGACCAGACAATGAAAAACCATTTGGATTTCCAACAAAATTATCGTATAACTACTTAAGGTTTTTGAGAAAGTTCCTTTATAGTAATAAGTATATAAGTAACGGATACAATAAATAGTACAGATACAATGTGGGTGGGTTATCAAATTATCATGAACTAGAGGTGCCATTATTAGCTGATGCCACTTTTTTTAAATTTAATCACAAACTGATATTGATCAAAGTAAGATTTAAGTAGATAGGAACGGAGAACGAGATGACTCTTGGATTGTAGAATACATAATCGATGACTTGACAGAAAATAGGTAAAGATGAATTCAATATGCTGTTTTCGATTGAATGAGCTAATCATTTGAATTCATTTGAATTTGTGTCTTAAGTAGCCATCTTTTAATTATCTGCCTATGTTGATGTAAAAAGCCCATGTAGCGGTGTTACAGAAGAATTTGTTTATAGTACAACAGAAAAGATAAATTTACCTAGAATGTACAAGAAGTACATCTGTGGATCTGTTTTGAATCGTGTCCATACTTAGACAAGACAAAACAATCTGAAATTATAGATAGGAACTGCCAATGAATTTCGGGAATAATTATTTTAAATCCGTAACTTTAGATTCTGTGGACTGTGTAATTAAAATAATGTTCTGTACAGTAAGTAGCTTAGCAGAGAGGTATGTTTACTGCGGAGACAGGAAACAAGGAAGACAAAAGAGAAAGAGGAGGCAAAAAATAGAATTGAAGGGGAAAGACTGAGTGAAGTTTAATAAGTTAGACGAAGGCTCCTTAAATCAAGGCGGAGAAACGTAATGCCTAATAAACAGAGTTAATAAGCTAATTTTTATAAGACAGAACCTCACACCTCGACAGAGCGAATATGATACGCAGTTAAGTTAAAGAGGAGGCAGGTAACTTTACGTCACTCATGTCAAGTCAGCTCCAACAACAGGTCCCGTCTCCTCAGCCAACATCTACACAGCAACCTGCCTATGCCTGCAAAGAGACGAATGATGGAACAAGATGAGTTCACAGCCACACAAACCCACACTCACCATTATTTTGCTTCGCATTACATTATGATGCTAATACAAAAGCTAAACTCCGTGGTAATTGGAATATCATGCTATATACTCCTAGATCCACAGCACTGCAGAGTGGATAGTCTCGACCAGAAAAGTATATCAAGACCCAGAACTAGAGATATAGTTTTTACAAGTTTACCTTGCCTATAATATTTCTATTTATTGTTTGTGAGTGGAGAGTAGCAGTGGGTAAAGCTCCATTCCTAATGTAATCTGATTCAGTGAATTGACTCGACTTGTCTTGTCTGCCTTACAATGTTCACTTCTCTCCTTTTCTCTCTGCTTACCAAACAGAGGACATGAGTTGGGCAGCCATGAATGTCAATCTGTCTCCATTCTGAATGCACTCAGATTTGTCACCGTCATCTTCCTTAACTCACGTCAGGTCAGATGCTACACAAACCTCTCTCCTTAACTTACACCGGCTTCTACTCATCTAACCTTACAATAACTTCCATATGAGTACACATCTCTTATATTTCTATATATTTCTATACTTATTATCTGTACCCGTCTAAACTCTCCATGGACATCTTGCTATATGAACCAATAAGTAATATCAATCCATCTATGAAATATGTCTTCATACAACTTTTTCACTCGCGAGTGGTCAAACTTCAAACTTTATTGCCATGCATAACGTTATGTCCTTATGTCATGTCTTTCAAGTGTTTCCAGTATACACATAGTATTATGCAACTTTCCGTTTCTATACTTAAGTATACTAAGATCTGATTTATTTGTATTTGTGTCACATTACATTATAACTATGTATCATTCTTTGTTCTATCGCTGAGTATACTCAAATGAATATAAATTGAAACAAGTTGTCCTAATTTGAACTATATCCCAGGTCACGAAGATGCGTTATCGTTACCGTAAACGATTTACTGCAAAAATAATTTTGTTTACTGTTCCCTATACGATGCCTACTTGGAATGTGAAATTATAACGAAATTGCTGATATCGTAATCACCAAAGTATGCTCAAAGCTACTTCAACTGCTGGAGAATTATTTACAATAATACACAATGATTGTTTACGTAGAAATACTTTCGAATCACATTCGGCTCAAAGTATAGTAACAAGATACAGAAATAAATGTTTTTGAGAAATAAGTGCCTTCTTTGATCTTTAAGTTAGGCCATCAGATATACTAGATGTACAGTGTCGTAGATAAGTTAGCTACACTTATATTGACGAGCAGTCTATATCGGTGCTCCTGTACTGTAGCAGATAAAATATTTGACTTACTTTCGGTTTGGTGGTTTATGTTTATAGAAAAGTGTAAATAATCTGGGTTTGTGGATGTCTACGTAAACCACGTCAACAAAGCTCCTGGGTGAGCTGGGCCGAATTGCGTGGTCGGGTTGAATTGGAGATTTGTGTTGTTGTGGTTGGTTTGTAGAAACGGATTCATAATGGAATTAGTGTGAGTATCTGTGTGAGTTGGCTGGATGTTTTGTGTTTGTGTTGTGGGTGATGTGATTTGATCTGCTGCTAAGCGGTGCGGTCGGCGGTGGCTCTACATTGGACTGCACTTCCCTCGTTTGTGTGGCTCGATGGTGTCAGTGTCAGTTTAGTGCGTTGGTGGTGCACATCCACTACCTACAATCACTACTACGAGTCTTGTCCATTGTAGAACAGAGCATATACAGACTGTTTCGGCAAATACAAACAAAAGCACGAGTTATTCGACCATAATGTAATTCTAATGTATTTCAGAGACACTCGATAATTGGATCCAAAGGTTCACTTCTGTTTCCCACATAAACATACACAAATACTAATACATCTGACATGACCATTGGGAAACGGAGTCAAAACACTGCTCTTCTCTACACCCAAACCAAAACAGGCAAGATTTAACTCACAGATTACCAGACTCTAACCAGCTCTTATGTAGCTATGCATTGCTCTAACATGTACTCACAAGTAAAGCCCCAAAATTATATTTTCTCTATAGATTAACAAATTAACACAGCTGATTGCCTTGGTATGCTGTGTAGTTACATAGTAGCCCACATAGCATATTTCTTCACACAAATTGTAAACATCAGATCAACAGTTTTCTCTTCAACTACATACATAGTATGGCACTTTTGGTTGACACATATTGCATAGCATATCGATATCGACTTAAAACCTCCCGAGTTGTAGTACTTCTCAGTTGTATTACCTCCCTGAAAATTACAAGTCAGTATCAAGTCAGTTATTGACACTTTGTTTTAGAGCCATCTCGCATAGTTCGAGTAATTATTAGTACTTATGTGCAATATACAATATCTTTTATTTCCGTCTCCAAGTAATGTTTTTAGCTTTTTACCTACAAAAGCTTTTGTATTTATGAATGTATTTTATTGGTACTTGTAAGTACTTGTTACTACTCTTTACTTAGCACAGTACAAATAACTACGGATAAAATATTACTATCCACTAATTAGTAGTAGATTCTATTTTGGTCCTTAGGTACTATTTTTATAACAGTTTGGGAAAGATAACACTAAAAATTCTAAGCAGTTGGTTCGCAGTCGTGTCTGGAGATATTAGAATAAGGCTGTTTTCTGCAGTTTGGGATTGGCTATTTTTTACTTTGTGGCCAATTCTAAAAATGTGAAGTGAATTGATTATTTCATTCAACAGTATAACAGGTATATGAACACCTTTTTTCGTATTTATTTTAATCGCAGATAACCAAAGGTTATGTCGTAATAAAAATGGTTCTATACAAGGATGAGTAGAAGCTGGAGGCATTTCTTCTAAAACGATTCTCGTAGAAATTGTTTTTGATCATGATTTTGATTGGCAGCCAAACCGTAGTGACTAGAATGTTAAAAACATATCTGTATTGACATTTTACGGTGGTATTAGATGGTATTAGTACCCTATTGTATATGCAGATATTAGTTGTACAGAGCATAGTACTTGTGTTATATTTCAGTGTAGGTTTGGTGTTGGGGATAAAAGGCTCTTTAGAAATGGTTTATAGTGAGTATATGATATTTAACGCTAATGTGATTTAGCATGGGATAAGACAGGACAGGTCAATGATTACATTGTTACTTATTGTGAAAACGGAGATTAGCCATAGAAATGTTATGTGAATGATTATAGCATGGGATGGTATAATGGCTTTCCCAATGCTATAATAACATGACTAACTACCTTTCCTTTGGAGGTGGAAAGATGAAAAAGGAAAAAAGCTCTACAGTGGAGTGATATCCACTTGGTTTGGCTTACTTCAGTTCATTGTGCCGTCAATTTCAATTTCAAAGGCCCGGTGTATCTTTCCACTCGCCTGCTCTTGAAAAAGTCAAGTAGTATATATTTAAGCCCGGCCTTCCTTTTCAAGCGTAGTCTATCGTTTTTCAATTTGTTAGGCAGGGATAATACCCTAATGCAGCACAATGGCTCTCGACAATTCTGACTCTAAGTGAAACACTCGAAAATTGTTTAGTGTCCCTACAGAAGGTGAGAGTTGGCATTTGTGAGAGCCGTATCCTCCAGTCCCATGTACCTCCACTTGATAATCTTCTGTATACTTATTCTATCTGTCCATCTGCACATAATGTGTACATAATATGCATAAAATACACATAACTGAGTGAACACACAGTGAATGTAAAAGGTTGGTGATGTTATGTGTGTGATTTGATGGGAGTCAAAGGGAAGCAAATCCCAACGAGTTTGGCTGACAACAAAAGGAAATAATAATACTGATGAGAATGACAATGGATTGGGTGCAACTTCTAAGTACACAGAGAAAGAGCCGTTTCTTGCTCGTTTTGGGTTATTATTGTTACTTATTATTATTATTATCCAGCTCTTTTTGTTCACCATGTTCTCATTCTCTCTCCTTTTATTCCGTGAGGTGAGCTCACTCAATATTTCCAAGAGATCACAGCGCAGATTGAATGAACGGGGCCACTTGACTTTGTTTCGCTCTATCTCTAATGTATCTATACTAACTTGACTTTCCTTTCTTGACCTTATCCCATGGCTTAATAATAAAGTAACAATAATACTTTGGGCCAGATCATTTTCTTTACCTCACAAACAATTTCTCCATCACACGCGCTCAACTCAACTCACACCAATCCCACTATTTTCAACAAAAATGTTTTTCTTCCTCTGTGTCATTTTCTCGTCAACTCAAGTGTGTAAATTTAAGCTGTTTCCCTATCACTGCCTTCTTTTTCCTCAGGTATTTTGGTTATTTCTTGGGTCGAAGATCAGAATTCAGTGGGCTGGTCGGGTACAGTGTGCTACGGAGTCAAATTGAGTTGAAGTGCAAGCTTACAGCTCTAAATAACTCTCACTGTTTATTAAAATACTCCCAATTCGTTGATTCAGTTATATAGCAGTCAATGCATGAAGGGAGGAATGTGACTAGCTGTGGCCAACAATAAAATTATGTAATAATTCGGATTTCAAAAATAATACACTCCACTACAGTAGGCTCTGCGTTCTTTGAATGCCTGTGCATTATGAAGCTGACTTGTTTAACTTTGGCTGGACACGGACAAGCTTACTGAATGGGAATAGGTCAACCGTCTTTACAATATTTGTATTATCGTAACGGTTGAGGTGGGCGGGTGAGGCTTCTGGCATTGCATGGCATCGCATGACACACATAAATAATCATAAGCTTCAAAATGATTAAACTGCTTATTATCCTATTATTATGTACTTACTTATCCATACCAAATTCATCCACCTCGATTTTTAGTCATCCGGAGCAAGTCAATTGCTAGAAGTAAATCCATTATTATGATTGAATATGAGCTTACTTGTAGAAGTACCTATGATTTGTACATTGAAATTATACTATATTGATATCCTCAGACGAATAAAACATCTGTTATATTTATCTGAGGCAAAAATAGTTTGGCTTACTTCTCTTGAATGGGTGATTTGATTGTACGTTGAGATGAATGTGGGTCTGAATTACTCTGCCCTGGCATGGTGTTCTTTATCATCCATACACGGTGCTCATATTACAGACAGGTGTGTTAGAAGTAAGGTGTAAGGAGGTAATTGTCAGATACGTTAAAGTATTAAGTGCATATAGTAACATGTGTGTGTGTAGTCTGTGTGTGCTAAGCTCAGTAAATATAATAGATAACAAGAAATAACAACAAAAATGATGAGGCAATCCCCCCAACTAGCAAAAGGATAGTATTTGTATCAGACCAGTTTAATTTCATTCTAGGACGAAATTCTCACCTTGCCTTTCTTACACGGAGGGTTGGTCCAAAAACGCCCTAAAGAATGCGATAAATTCTATATTTGTTGTCATTTTCATTCTTGGAATTTTTTCGGACTATGGAATCTTCTTCCTTAAATAACGCTAGATACCAATACCGTATTATAGTTGCACGAGTATATGATTTTTACCGTTTTGTGTAAGCTCTGAATTGCATGGGATCACAAATGTTGATTTCCAAAAGAATGTAGAGCATGGGGCAACAGGTACGAAGATACTTAGCAGATAAATAACTGTTTAAGGAAATCTGAAGCAATCGTAAATTCGTAACTGGAGTAGCGGGTTAAACTGGACAAGCCTGAGTCTGGACAGCCTGTATAAAATATAATGGCCATTTAGTGCATAAGAGCCCACATTGAATTCACCTTGTATGTGTAGCAGTCTGGATTTCGTTTCACAATCACATGGGAGCATAAAAGAAAAGTCTCCATTCCTTTGGTAGAAAAACTGTGATAATGTTGTCAAAATGGTCTGGGAGATAAAAACAGGGAGCTTTATTAACTTCAGTGGATCATAAACTGCCCGCCTGCCAAGTGGGCTCCTCCACTGCAGATTGTTATTGCAAGAAAAGGGCCATAAAAAGAAATAAGATACTGATCCATATCTTTAATCATTATTCCATTTAAAAAGACATTAAAATAACACAATCAATCAGGGCCATTATCCATAGACATAGTTTATTGTTATTGTTTCTCTCTGCCTGTTCTCTGGCTCTTGAATTCCGAATTTCTGTGTCTGAAAACGTAATAATATACCATTGCATTAGATCTCCGTTGATTTTGAACGTGGCCAAGGAAGTTTATGACTTTATAATATGAGTCCGGTCGGAGTGTGTGTAATACAATAATACGACCGGACAGAGAGACGTAAATATAGAGTAAAATTTTACGACTTGAGATTAAACCCGGTAATTAATTAAATGATCTCTAAATCTTTCCGATAATATTTTAGTTTAGAATTTCGTCTCGTTTGCTGAGATAGGGGCCAGTTGTGCAGGCCAGTCCATTCCAGTCCACATTCGTGCAATCCAATCGACTAGCCAGCAACTAATCTCAAAGAAGAACAATGAAACAAAATGAGCTCATGATTTCACAATCAGAATGACAATGAAACTTGAGCCAAAGTTAAAGAGTTGACTAACTGACTGATTTTATTTGATTGTCTACAGCTTGAACATTATTATTACCTACTACTTGTACCTCTAAGTGTCTCAGGTGTATAAAAATATACACTCACAGTATACAGATAAAGAAATCTCTTATGCAAAGCAATTGAAGATGAGCTTTAAGTTTTAACTGGTAAAGACTAAGTATACGCTAACTATGTCATTTCATTATTTCCAAGATGTTATTGCAGATAGAAAACTGTAAGAAAAACATTTAGTATTTTTTCTCATCTGAAATTTGAGCACCCGCACAGTAAATCTTATATAAAAGAAGGCTAAATTTAATGACTCGGCCTATTATACCTTAATTTATGAGAGATTCTGAAACTTTTAAGCATTTAAAAGAATTTCCGTGCTTGTTTTCTTTATCTACGACATTTTTATGGCTACCCTGCCGACTCTGCTCCACTCTTTCCTATCCACACACACTTTACGCCACGCCACGACTCACTATACATACAAAACCACATTGTACACTCCACATACCCAAACACGTCCCTTTCATACGTTATTTCTGTACTGTATTGTTAGTATTGCACATTAACTATCCTACTAATCTACAAGACAACTATATTCTCCAACGCTTACTAATAGAACCATGCACAGGAAATTGTGTACAAATCATCAGCTAAGGTGGCACACATCCCATGATGGTGTAAAAAAACTCTCTAGCTACACTAATCAGCCTTAAGTCTTAAAAGTATTTTTAATTGCCTTAATGTGTCAATTGATTATCTGATTATTTCAAACATCAATGTTAAAGCACTACTTGATGTGACTTTAGTATACAACTTGAATCCAGTTCCAGAAACCAGTACATACATAAGAATGCGAAATGTAAATATAGAATGACTGATATATTAGTATATAGTATTGGGTATATAAGTGTATATTGGGTGTAACAAATAGGAAGAGGTCCCATGGTGTAGTTGGTTACCAGAATAGAATCGTAGAATAAGAAAGTCTGTCTTGTAGTCAGTGTTAATCCAGCAGAAGGAAAAGGCTGCGACACTTACATTGGTTGATAAGGTCAAGAATGCGTGTAAAACTCTCGTTTTCAAACAACGGTGTTTGTCAAACTTGTTGACACACCGTGAGGACATCGTGACAGGTCCATTTTGACATGGCAATTCGTACTCTTCGAAGAACAACTGATAGTTGTCAATTATCATTAGCTCTGTGTCATCAATAGAGACCGCCCGAAGTCTCTCTTCCACTCTCTTCAATTTCCCATTTTCTTTCCTCTTCGCTTCGTCTTTTGATTACTCCCAGTTGAATAACACATCTACTCACAAAACAAAACATGAACATTCAATAGCATTGTCGAATTCCGATCTCAGGCTACGCAACACTAACTAACAAGGTAACAACCTAAGGATTATCGAGTCCAAACTCATGCACTTATTCTGGGACTACTATATCTTTATGCGTAGCTTAACACTAAATTTTCTTTATCATCTTCCTGCACTGCAGATAAAACTCAAGAACTACCTATACTATTTAGATAACAGACCTCATGACTATGTTATGCCAGTATTGGCAAAAATTCAATACAATTTTTGTATTCTACCTAACTTTAATTGTTATTGGTTAACTAATTCATTCCACTGAGAAAATATAATTTTTCGTTTGTGTTAACTTAAAATGTGCCGAAATATCCATTCCAGGAATTTTTCTATGCAGTTGCATCTAAAGGTAGACATCTAGCTAATTTCGTAATATGCCATTGTACAATGCAATGCAATTGCAAACCCATGATAATATAGTATTATGAAAAACTAAGGCGCTTGTGCATAAAACAGGTGCTTGTGCATTGCATTTTAAAGTTACATCGTCCACATAACAGGCATAAAACATAGGGAAAAATATTTAGTATAGATATAATAATATTTGGTAAAAGTTATGGTTATGACTTTATGACGAACTCAAGTAAACAAGATAGGCTTGCACTACAATACAAATTGTAATTTTGACCATTGTGAGATGTATATTATAACGAATATCTTACTGTAATTTTATGTGAAGGGTTTAATGTATGATATGAAAGATCCGACAGCATCTGTCAACTGATTGCCCGATTCTCTGTGAATACACATGATATGATACTTTAAATATCATGAAGATGCCTAGTACAGTTATTCATGTTAATTTTTAAGATTATAAGAAAAGACGCATATTTTTGGTGTAGCTACACAAAATATGTAACAATGCCCTCATCGGATCAGTAAATGAAACAGATTGAAAACCCATGCTGCTTCGAACGTCTGTCTTCGTATGCTTATTACTTATTTATTGCCATTAGCATTATGAATGTATGATATCGCTGGATGTATTGTATGATCATTTCATTCTTGCTCTCACTAGGAATTCATTTTTGTTTCGTTAAATATTTTTATTGAATAAGAAATGAATGTAACGGGAGCGTCATGCAATGCACTGTCTCTCTTGACATGACTTCACATCACAGAGACAAGACTAACAGTTGGTGGATTGAATTGAGCTGTGGAAATGAAGAGCAGGATTCTGTGATCTAAAAATTGAAAATAAACACGAGCAATAAATAAAGCACAATCAGCATGTGCAAGAAAGAACAAAGAGGATTGAATCTAGGTAATTGTATCATAGAGAGATCAGAGATCGGGACGAGGAAACAGTAATGGAGTAGAAAGATAAATGACAAATACTTAGTGCATTAAGAAGGTGGTGGAATAGTAAATGAGATTGTAAACTGCCGTCTGGTAAGGCACCTCGTTAGTATCCGATAAAATAATAAATCTATTCCCAATTTTGAAGTGCCGAATGGTTGAAGTTGAGAAGTTAGGAATCCCCCTGGCTGTAGAAAGTGAAGAGATAACTCTGGATGTTTTTAATGCGGATACTACAGAAATTGTCAGCTAATTTGAATTCGAAGGTTTGAGCCAATGCCAACTAAATAGCAGTCCGCCCATTTCAAGAGGCCGACTTTGAATTTTGAGGAATCAAGCAGCTTCTACAAATTTATTCTGGCACTTGATGCTAATTTATCCTCACCTTATTTAGAATTACAATTTACTTCATTCTAAATGACAGCTTACACCACACCACTCTTGTAAATCTTGAGAATCTCGACTCGGCTGTAGTATTATAAGCACACACTGCTATAGAGTACATAGTCCGAATGTCATGTAGTGCATTGTAGTCTTCCGTAGATATTCCCTCTTCGACAAAAGAAGATTCCTTCGTTTCCACATTCTGAGAACACGGAATAGACGAAAAGATAAGCCAGACAGTTGTCAGTTCCTACAACAGCTACACACTGCACGCAACACTCCATTCTTTCCTACATGAAATGTAAATAAATACTTTTCTATCATATTTATCACATCACATTCGCCGAGTTGACCTGATGGAATTTCAATTTCATGTTCATCTCTGCATCACCATCAATTTAAATTAAACGAAAGATCACTCCCTCTCGTGTACACATCTTATGCAGATCTTTATCCTTAAACGGTTCTGTTCCCATCAAATTAATCCTCATTTTAACTAGCCAACAATTATAAATGTCCAAACACACCCATTTTTTAAATGTATTTAGCACACGACCTATCTGCGTATTATTATTACTCTGTAGTATCAGTATTCTTTGCCTTTTTCTAGCTGTGGATAATACCTAATGTCAATTCCCCCAGATTTTTGGTAATAATTTGCAAAGTTATTATCTTAACACACTTTCCCTCAACTAATGAAATCTGTTTAACATAGTAAAGCCTCAACAACAAAGACTGGCCAATCAAATTATATTTGTTTACTTGTAGTTAGTATGATGTCATTATGTTTGGTGCGATCTTCTAGTGCAATTAAAATTCGGATACCTCGATTTCAAATAGACTTTGTTTTTGAGGGAGTTTAACACAATTAGAATGCGAAACATTCTTGATGACACTATTTATGCCTTGGTATAATATACTGTTATTGTTAATAGTAGGTAATGAGGATAATGCATAAAATGCATTTGGTGGGAGAGATGAATTACCTATAAAAGGAAAGTGTATACGTACAAGTAATAAGTAATGTATCGTGCAAAGGAGCGAGGAAGGGCGGCTGCGGCGAAGATCAAACCAACTCATCGGATTATATTAGGATTGAAGATGTGCCTTAATCAAGTCTATTATCTGCACATCGTATAAGGGATGATTGTCATAATCATGATCACCGCAAGAGAAAAAAGTTCCAAGTACCAAAAGTCAAGTTCACCATTTATTAGCTGCGGATATTACTTATTATTATCTGTAGTACACAAGTAGGCAGATGAACGGACGAATGTAAATAAATATATACGAAAGCTTCTCTTTACAATTAGTACATAAGTTATATGCATTAGGACAAAATAATGGTCTTGTCAGAACAAGACAGTCATGCATAGTCATGTTGATAAAAAAGTGGAGAGGAGATATAAGTATTTATGAGCAACAAAATGATGTGATGATGATAATGTGTATGAATGATGTTAGCTAAATCATGCCATAAATTTATTATATTACGCAGAATGCTAACAATGCTTGTTTGGAATGATTATCTATGTACTCAGATCCTAAGAGACTGCACAATAGGATTCTATAAAACATTTAGGGGATAATGCTCCTTTGTGGATGTAAATGGTAGCGCTTAACGTAACGAGGTGGGATAATCAAATGAATTGAATAAATGCAGACAACCAAGACAGCATATCACACACAGTGTGAGAGCTCTTTCTCAAATATTATCCACTCTCCGTCTACACTCACTCACTCGCCTGGGAAATAATGCTACGTTAGTTACTAAACACCACGACAAAAAGGTTAAACCTCACGTAAACTACTCAAGAATGGAGTTGGTAATGATGAAGAGTCGACGACTATACTCATGCCAGACTCATGTCTCACTTTTAGTACATCCTTAGCCATATACCACATGCAATTCTTCTGTTCACCCACAATACTATGTAAATCCATTTTCTGTGAGCATTAAAGACAACTAATCTTCACTAATACTTGTGTGTGATTTGTGATGACTAAATTATAATACATTTTATAGAAACATTGTGACGATTCCGTGAGGAGTGACGATTCCTTACGAATTTTTGGAAGAAAGGCAAAATCTGGGTTGGAAATGACAACACAAATCAATTGCTACTTCGACAATTTTCGAAATCGGCTTCAGGTACAATACTTTTACCAAACCAACTTTTATTTACTTAAACACATTCGCTGGAATGAAATATGGCATTCTTGTTTTCATGTTGTCTATATGCAATGGCAATCCACTGGGTTGTAATGAATAAAGTAATGCGATGAAATAAAGAGTTCGGATCTGCATACAGAATAGGGAGAAAGGAGGAAGAAGATGGCATTTTTCGGACGAATCGGAGAAGAGGGTTCTCAAATGGTTTTGTCACAATAAATTAGTTAGCCGTATCGAGTTTGTTGGTGTTAAATGATTCGAGACGCGGGAGCCTGAGCCCAACCAAAGCATGCGATTCCAGCCACACTCACACTTAAGCCGAGACAACACGTTGAGTTGCGTTATGAACTCTTTTCTTCGTCATTTAGTCGACATCGTCCTTTGCCCCTTCTCTCCATTATGCCAGTCACATTTATCCCTTTTCCCGTCCTCTTTTCTATGTACTACTATCATCCATTACCCTCCTAGTCTAAAGTCTATTCTTCTGTATACTCATACTCTCAATGTAGTAACAGTGAAGTACTCCACATTGTTCTATTCACCAATTGAATTCATGACGACTTTCTGCTACTTCATTCTACTGTCGAACACAGTACATGATAATAATGTCATACAATGGCAGTCGATTTTTTCCAAATTTGCACCATTTCAATGCCCGACTCTGTCGGGCCGCCCCACAAACTTCACAATGACCCTACTTACTAACTTATTGAGTCGAGAAGTTACATTTTACAGTCACTCTATTATCATTGCTATGCGCTCAGTCAAGGATTCTATTACTTTTTAAATCCTATACTTCACACTGATGTAATTGTGACTATATGAACTATTTATACAATACTTTTATATACTAAATTACATATACTATTTGTATTATACGTATACGAGCTTATCCTTCTATCTTGTATAGCATTTTGAGAAATTATTTAGTGTTTGTACACATTTGTTGTTCAACAATATTAAGAAGAAGCAAAAGAAGATTAATCTATTATCTGAATATGCCAAAGTAAGATGTTTACAGTAACTATATATGCTATGAATGGATAATGGCTATATAAAAGTTACATGTCATGATAATAACCATATCCGAGTATGAACCTTCTTAAATGGGCAATTTACCTTGGTCATTTCTGGACTTTATTTAGTACTATAGGAAAGGTACCTTTGGTGAGTGTCGAATGCAATGGGGAGGAGATGGACCTTGGGGACAAAAAGTGCTCTGGTTCAGTTTGGCTTACGACAGAGTTGAATTTCCGTATATAAGTATTTAGGAATAGGTAGATAGATGATTATATTATTTATATGACTGGTCTGAATGGACTCTCCGTCTGCTCTGATGATTCTAAAACGACAACAATGATTTCATTCCGAGCCATTACAAGTTATGAGCGTACGATCCGAAATCTTTTGTATTATTTTATTGCATTCAGTTGTAGAGAGAAGTGGACATAGAAGTAGAAAATGGAGATATAAAGAGCGACAACTGTCCAGCCCATTCCCTGACACTTTCGAGCGAGTGGACCGGACTCAAAAGCTTTATTGACTTCTCTTGTCACCCAAAGCACGTCAATACAATTCTTAACTAGCATAAAACCAAAAACGAGGAAAGCCAAACAAGGCAGTTTCGGTCTGCTGTTCTTATTATGTTTTCTCAATGGTGTCTCCCTATCTGTGACCTTATCCCATTATATTTTATGATGTCTCACCTATTCACTCTTTCTTTCCTCCGAGTGGCACAACGATCTTTGTATGTGTTCTCCAGCTCCTGCACTCAATTGCTGAGGGATCTCCCCAACAATAACTATACACAGTCCGCACAATGAACTACTACATTTTCGGCCAAACTGGTCCCTACCCGTCCCTGATACATTGTGTCCCATTCAGCTCATTGTCAATGACTAACTAACTCTAACTATATATCATTATGAAGCATTTGCAGCTGAATTGAAAATCAATCGACCGTGCCATTTTAATAGACTTCTCGTAATATGACTTCAAATGACCGTTCAATATCAATTCAGTGCCAGTCCCTCCATGTAATGGCACAAACTACCTTACTAACTACTATTAATAAAGTTACACACATGTGACACATATACTCTAAGTATGTTAATATCACCCCAATAAAATATTACACTCTAACCAATTATCCTATCCTCAATAACAGAATCAAACTGTATGCTTGTTTTCCGTTATGTTAACTTTCCTACCCGTGCAGCTAGTCCACACAAATAATATCTGAAACGAATCCTTTGATATCATTATGACGCGAGTAGGCCATTCATTGTACCCTTTGTACACAGTACACACACTATTGGCCTGCAGTTATATTCCTAATCAATTTTGACAAGGTTTGACTTTTCCATTCAATTCTCAGCGGTTAGGGAAGCTTAAAACAAATATTATTAAAACTCGGACCAGTAAATACAAACTCATAAATGCTCCTCCCTCTTCTGCCGGCGAGTTTACCGACTTTATTTGCATCTGTTTCTATTGAATACAAACAATAGCTCAACAACAAATGCACCAATTATACCTTAGAAATATACCACACTAAACGGACGTTGTGCCCGATAAATGGTGAAAATATAGATTTTTTATAATTATGTCTAATTTGGCTAATTGAAATAAACTCCAATATGTTTTTGTACTACAATACAGAATATAAACGCTGTGATGCCCTTAGGTGTCTTTGTACATGGTATTCAGATATACTGATGGGGAGTTTCAACTGGAGAATTTTAACTGTACTCGTACAACTTCGTATACTGCTTAATTTGAATTAGCTGAATTGAGTTGACTTGTTACATCCTTTCGTGAAATGAAAGGACTAACTAATAGTATAATGCAAAATTCGCGAACAAATAGAAGTTTTTAGCCAACAAAGCAGAAAAGATTTCCAGCTGATATAAAAGACAGAGGCTACGCTGATATATATGATTCATATGAGTTGAGAATTCCAACAAGTCATATGACACTCGTTTACAAAAGCATTAGGGAATGTATATTCGGATGGGTTCCCTTGGTTTGGCATGCAGTAATTCAAAGTGTGATGTGAATTGAACTCTGCACACGTAAAATAGTAAATGCAGAGCTATAAAACATGACTCGTTGGATTTCAATACCAAATTTGGTGATGGATTGAACTTTTACATTGTCCTCGCGAGAGAGAACTCCATTACAATTTCTTTAGCCTCCCATTTCACCAGCCATTATCATTGCGACTTCATTGCCCTTAACTCAACTCTATTTTATTGCTATTACAGTTAAGTCCGCATGATTCACAGAGCAAAATCTGAGCCTTATGATTGCCACTGCCATTATAACGAATGCGTTCCTCGTGTAAATAATAATAGTAGAGCACTCTACACAATTCCGCTACATTAGCTACCATTTTCTTTTAGCCCTAGAAAGTTAGCATTACATGACATTGTGTATTTCTCTGCTCTAACCATACTGTGGCTATTTGGGGATAGGCTATACTTGTGGAAAAAGCATGTGATATAAAGATACGGGCTGTCAAAGCCATGAAATGAAGAGCAACTGAGTTTTGACGTGTTTCTGTGTCTATTCCTGTGTATTTAGTATCTGTGGACTTTGATCAGTCGAAACATACGCATTGTCGTGACGAAAAGTCATGTCGTGTCTGTACAGTTATTTTCTTTCGGTACAACGTTTTCATTAACTTTCCCTGCTCTTCTTCTCCTCGTCTCTTTTACTATCTGACTAGAAAACTGGAATCTGTATATGTATGTACATGTCTGTAGAAGGAAGAGATCAACACACACGATTCCTGAAATCCTAAATACACGCGCACATAATATCTGTAGTAGTGTGCCTACACAGAGTCTAGTTTGATGTAGCAAGAAATGAAAAAGTAAATACGAAGCTCGTGAATATGATTTCCTGAGTAAAAAATATTATTTCCATTTAAGATAGCCAGAGGATAGGAGTACAAGTACGAGCTGGATATCTATGTTATGTATTTGACTTACATAATAATGTACATGGGCAGTTTACTTTACACGTTCCATGGCACGTCTGGCTGTCCAAGTAAACCAACTAACTGACGGAGAGAGTGTTGTTGTTGTCAGTTTGCATGTAAGACTCTGTGGATGTTACTTCTTATTATAGTATTGCCTATCACACTTATTACATTTTTTGTGTATTGTTCCCTGATACGGTAACATTAATAGAAATAATATATTACTCCTTGTTACAATACAATATGGAATATGACAGATCACATTAAATTATAATAGCGCACTGTGGCTTTTATAACGTATAGCGAGTGAGTGTTGTAGTAAAATATAGTGTGCCTGAAGGTTAGGGATGGTAGATGCAATAAGAAAGGATTCCCACTACGATTAGTTAAGTATATTATATCCGAGATGACGGGTAATAATATCTTATTCTTTCTCTCGTAATGATATCTGTAGAGAGCTGTGTAGTAAATGGGATCTCTCCATCTGTCTCTGGTCTAGTGGTGTGTAATAAGTAAACAGTGATGTGAGTTGTTGTTGAATTAAGTTAACTTGAATTCAGATGGGCATTTCGGATGAGATTGAATTGAGATGAGAAGATGCGGAGTGGGGTACAAGCTCAAAACGAAAAATCTCAGCGTGGGGCTTAACTGGAGAAATTTTTTCCACACTTAGTAAACAAGTATGTGGATCCCATGCGATCTGTCTCTACTCGCACATAAACTCATACATATCATAACTTAAAATATTATAGAGAATACAATAGAGTACACGTTTATATTGTACAGTAGATTAGTCGAGAAAAACAGCCGTGAATAAACACGTTAACTGAAATGGGTGTCACGAATCATTTAGTCATCATCCCATAAAGGAAAAGAGTCTAGTCTCTCTACAAGGGTAGGTCGTAGGTCCAATCCAAAATACACACCATAAAAACAGCATTTGATATTACAATACGTACGTGGTGTGGATAAGCCCTTTTCATGCCACTTATGAGCCTCATCTTTCATTTTCATAACATTTTACTCACATTAGTATTTTATTCACATGCCATTATATGAATGGCTATTTACTCTCCAGCTTAAAAGACACACGCATCAGACAAGTGCAAAGACAACTACTAACAGCACATACACACGCTTCCTCTTATTTATTAGTTCCTTCTTAGGCCAAGCTATTTATATTCCATGAAGCTGCATTTGCAATTTCATCTTATCATGCCATAAACTACAAGACTGAGTGCCATTTGATAATAGCTGGTGTAATGAAAAGTAATATTATTTGTATTGTACTCATTACTTATTCATGCAGTGACCCGAGCCCATCTTTGCGCCTCACCATTTTCCCATTAGGATTTTGATTTCAGATGAGCCACGGCGGAGAGAACTTCAATCTGACATGACAGCTCATCCATTATTTTATTGTTATTTCGTCTTCTGCCCCGTCCTATCTGTTATCGTCTTCACTGTTTACTCTCTCTCGCTTTTCAACGTTGGTGTGAGCTCAATCTCATTCCCTGCCTTTAAACCAACATTCTACATTTTACTGCTGGTAATTTCACACCAATTGTGTAAATATGTTTGTGCTCCTCTCCTCAGGTGATTTATTCCTACATCCTTTCGTGCTCCTGTCTAAAAATAGATAAATTGCTTTCCATTTTCTAATTACACTTCTATTTTATTATCGTTTCTAGCTACACTCCATCAACTATCAGGAGGCTTTTCCATTCCTACATTTTCAGATTACTTTTCAAACAAAGAAAATATAAATATTTCAACTTTGCTTCCTAATATAAGAAAATCTGCTCACCAAAATTTAACTTTACCACTAAATCTGCAGGTTGTTTAATTTTTAACTAGGTGCCAGGTACCTTGTACTGAATATTCAAATTCTCACTAATTTAATGCATTTAATAGTTTCCAGACTAACTCCATTGACAGAATACACTTATCATTTTCACTTGTGGAAATCAGCAGAAATGTAGAGTACTTAATGTAAAGAATTTAATTATTCATAAACTGATTGGTACTTTTTAGACCACGAAACACGAAAATGGAAATTGCTGTAAACGTACCTATATTATATAAATTATGGCCGATCAAATATTAATAAACCTAATTATCTTCTATGGAGTATTAATTTTTCGCATCTGTTAATATAATCTGTGTCTTCAGAAACTACAGGGGGTGCATTGCATTTGAGTGACTTAAAGTTAATTTTAGATGAATAATTCCACGGAGTAAGACAGTAGATATTCCCGTGGAAAGTCATAATGTTAAGCAAAGGTAGATATAGTGAAAAGGAGGTACATGCAGTGCATGGAAGAATTGATCAATCAGAAGAAATTTAAGAGGAGTTTAAGAATAAGTATTACGGTTTTTATTGGCAAATGCTGTGGCATTTGTCTTTAGTAGTATTAGTTTAGTAGTCTCGGAGGAGAGAGGTTAAAAAGTCTATTTTGGTACAAGCAATCAGATAGAGTTGTAATGCAGCGTAATAAAGTAAGAGAATAAGTTTTAATGGATACGTAAGGAGTAGGAGTAAACAGTTTGGTTGAGTTCACTTGGTATAACAAATTAGATTGTTTAGACTTGTCTTTAGTTCGAGATGCAGTTGAATGGAGATGGAGGTTAGAACATTAGGTGCCCAGATTAACCTATAAAACTCTACAAGGTATATTAACATTAATTTACTCCGTACACTCATGCACTATAGATATAACTGGAGGTCTAAAAATAGTCTACCTACGGATGGCATAAATAATCCTACAGTCAGCAGATGTAAGAAGATATATTGTGTTGATCATTGAGAGAGAAAGAGTGGATGGATAGAGACAGAATGTATGAAAGTGAGGAATGTGAGGCATGGTAGGGAAGACGGATACTTTATGATGTTCTAGGTGTGTTTTTTGTGGGTAGTCACATTAGAGTGGTGTAAGAGAGGAAAGTATAATAATGATAGTTGTGTTTAGAGGAGAGAAAGTGGATTTGGAGAAAGAGTGGAGTGGTTAGCTAATTTTGAGTTTGATGTGATGTGAGTAGAAGGAGAGTTAGATAGGCCAGTTAGATGGGAATAGGGAGGTCTTTGGGATAATGTAGTGGTAGTGAGGGTCTATTAACTCCAAAGAGAGACATGCTCCGTCCGTTTCGAAGGAAGATCCTGCAGCAGCCAGCGTCGGAATTTGATCCGGCCATAATGGTATCGATCTTCAGGGGAATGCAATGCCATGTCAGGCAATGAAATGAAATGAAATGGAATCACACACACAAAAACCCACGAAACCTACACACCATTTTTCTATAATTTGTATCTACTTTGACTCACTTACGTTGGTTCTAGTCAACTTGCGTCGAGCCACTCGCTCTAACTCATTCCAGCTCCAACTCCCTAAACGAAAACCGAATCAGAACTAACAGAGAGACATGCCGAGGAGACGAGTCGCATTTAAAAACAGTCTCTCCTCTTATGTCGTTTCCTTCCCCAGTTTACATTACATTACGGCAGTCTGTCTATATACAACTGCTTATTTCATTGGGAGTCGACTCTAGTCTTCTTTAGTTCCAGAGCAAAGTAAATTAAGTCATCGCATAGTCATCTCTTTTTTATACACCAACTTTATCTTTTACACTTTATGATCCTTCATTCTACGCTAGAAGGAGTCTCTCGTGACTTCACTAGTCCAAATGGCACAAGGACCCCCTTTTATACCAAATTATATCTATATCGCTCTATTATTAGTCAACTATTTATATCATCATGCACGTATATAAATACAGAAGCTAGTGCACCATCAGCAGGTACACATTTATAAAAGAATCTTAAATATGTAAATGACGCACTAAACAGAGTGAGCTTGTTATTTACTTATGCTATGCCAAACCATTTAGTATTGGTGTCTGAGCCTTTGCTGAGGTATAGTGAGAGCATATTATTTATTATTACGTACATTATAAGGAATGAACTCCGTTAAGAGAGGAAACATGCTCGGAGAATAGATTATTTTAGGTAAAGAGATTTAGCATAAGAAAGGTATTAGGAGGAGCACTAGGAGTAGCTGGTATGCGATAATAATAACAAAGTAGATGGGTGGAGGATGATTGGACTAAGTTGCCTGGAGAGATAGCGGAGGATCAGTCAGTCAGTGTGCAGCCGAGAGGAAGAGAATAGAAGCATAAACCATGATGATCGTCGTGATGAAGGCATTATAAGGATTTTTCTTCTATATTATGATGACATGACGAGGGAGAACCGGAAGGAAGGAAGTCGAGAGAGAGCGGAAATGACAATTTGGCAAGATCCAAATTCGCTCTTTTCCCTTTCCAAATGCATCCACTGAGGCCATATATCTCATCCTGCCTTCCTTCTTGCAATCCTCTCCTCCTACAAACATTTTCCACTTACACCAAACAGTCTTCACCTCAAAACACAAAATTCACAGACTATAGCTGACTATACTCTATAATATGTACAAATTGTGCAACTCAGAGTACATAAAGTGTACACTACTCAGATTCATAATGTTACATAATGCACGCTCATAAAAGCTTTTACTTGACTGTATAGAAATTATTTACTTAGATTAAACCATAGCTATCACTTTAACATAGTTAATTAACACAATTTTGGTAATATTGATATACAGAGAGGTTCTTTTCTGACGTAGGTAGAATACCAGCGGCGTAACTATTTTCAAGTCTAGTTAGTTAATACACATAGCTACTCGACATCGAAATAAGGAAAATGCAGAAAAATGAGATACTACCTCATTCCAAGCTATGTTGTTACAACCTAGCCATCTTCTTACAGTCTTCATACAACAGTTTATGGAGGATTTAATCTTATTCGGTCTGAATTTTACCACCCCAAAGGGAATTTTTCTGACACTGCTTATCGAAATCCCAGTTTCTTGTAAAAAAAACTTTAATATTTCATATTTATGGTTCTGATTTTAATATTTAGCCTTATTAAGTCATAGTTACACATTCCCATCTATCTACTTCTATATAATCTTGCTAAAATTCTCCTGGATGATGGAGAATGGAATGTGTTTCTTGGCAAACACTGTAGTTTTACATATTTCAACACCTCTGTCTAGCACATTGCAGTGCTAGGTTGGCAGCTAGTTATCAATAAATACCCAAATCTCATTAACGAATCTCCGTTTTCATATTTCGATATCGAGTACCTACGTGTATTAAACTAGGCCTAAAAATTGTTACGCCACTAATATTCTACTTAAGTCACGTTTGAAAAGAACCTCTCTGTAGTAGTTACTATTGTTATTTGTTAACTTATGTTCCAATGGAATTAGAACAAACGCATTTGTGGGAGCTTTAGGTTCATGGTTTATGATATTATTCTCTCCCTATTCAGTACTGTAGAAAAGAACAAATTGTATTGCTCGATTGAAGATTGTTGTGGAAAATTTCTTCTTGCAATGCTTTTCTAAATTACAAGTAGAAGTAAGGCTGCTGTTTGTTCTCGGTTCAGAAACATCTGTTGTAGATGTAGATAATATGGAAAAGATGCAATTCATGCTGTAAAATATCCCCAGTCACCACAAAGACTTCACAAAAATTCCTGCCTTTTTACTCAAAATCACCAAAGTCATTTGTCAATTACTGGTAGAGGGATGTCACTATGTCACACTCTGCTTAAAACTTTGGCTCTACAATTCTATTTACACGAAATGCTTTTTTGTTTTTACATTAGTTTACAAAACAAAACAAAAAAGTGTAAGGAGAAAAGTTAATCTTTTTCAAAATTATCGTTTACCCTGCAAAAATTAAACTTGAAAGTTGTCATCAACTTGGATCCGAAATTTAAAATCCGATTTTCGAAATAAGGTTGGCTGATACCAATTGGGGGAAAATGTGGCATGTAGGAGGGTCCTACTAACACAATGGTTTGAGTACTCTCAGAATGCCCATCACAAGAATCTAACCCCTCCTTAATAAAATAAAACTGCGTACTTTCTAATGTATCCTATACTTAGTATTATTCTGTTGTGTCACTACTACAGTCACGGTATGGTATATAAATATATAAATACTATGAACTCATGTCGGTATATGGAAAAATGAGTAGAAATAATTGCATCAGAACAATTTTGTGGCTGGATGTAATGATGTAGGTATTATGATAGTGAAACATGATCTGATAGTGAGTTTAAGTTGGAGAGGAGTGCGTATAGCATGTTTCTGAGCATGGGTCATAAAATAAAAGCCCGGTAATATTCTCATTTCGCTGTGTGGAGCGAGTGGAGGAATATAACAGGTCGACCACAGACCAGAGCTAGAGAGAGGATTAGCGAACAATAAATTGCTCTTGACTGTGAGTTTAGTTTTAGTGTATGCGAAGAGCTTCCTTTTACTGCCTTGCCTTAATAAAAGATTTAGATAGGTTTAGATTCGTTTCCTTTGCCGGTTTTGTTTGTGGCATGTTAAGAAAGAGTTAAGAAGGGTTTAGGAGCAGAGAAGATAATAGTCTTTGTCATTTGCATTTTTATTTGCTGTGCCCGACTGATTGTGTTGTGAGTTGAGAGATGTGAATGGCTTTTGCAGTTGTTAGTCTTGCTGCTAAATATATTAACATATTTATTTGTTTATTGTTAGTTTATTTCTTGGCAAACGAAAGGATTATAGTTTCAAGCAATCATACCGAGGAACATAGAAGGACATGACAGATTCATAAAGAATAAAAAGCAATATAATATAATAAGTGTTCCACAAGGAAAGGTTCTCATTACAATAATCACTTTATGAATGAATGAGTTACTGAATGGAACAACATACAATACCTTCCGACTATCGCTCACGATAATACAGATACACATATCTATTTCAAAAAAATAGCTTTACACAAAGGATGCATTTGTTATTCCAGTTCTGGGTCTAAGCCAGATCTTGTGTGGGTATTAGAGTAGGTACAGCACACAGACTAAACTACTAAAGTAGAAAATAAAAGACTAGAGTGTTTTTCCTCTCCCGCTGTGATGCTAATCAAATAACACTTAGGACCCATTAAATTACCAGTCTCGTAGTTAAATATTGACATACTCTATTATGTATAATAGCATATGCACTTAACTAGGAGTAAGGAGACTTCAACCCTCCACCGGAGATCGAATCGAATTAATTTGCTACGGAAATTAAACTTGATGCTCTGGGAAACAACAAAACAAGGAGCAAGACTCCCCAATGCTTAACCCAACTCCTCTCCTACAAACACACTCTTCTGCCTACAAGCCCACATACACTCAATAAACCTTATCTCACTAACCATCATAATTCTCTATGAGTGTACGTACAAATTGTACAGAGATAGACCGCATCACAAATAGAGTGACCCTCATTATCTGTCTCACAAAACAGATCAAACAAAACCACTTAACCGAAACGAAGAATAAATGTAACGAAATGTCGCTACTAATAGTCCCTATTTCTGTACTCCAATTCAAACTACAGTATCTTATTAGAAATGTAATAATGTTACTTTAGTACTATACTTATGACAATAATATATTGTTCTTGCATGTAGAATTTAGTTGGGGCCTAACATCATGTACTATGTGCTTGAGTAACTTTATTCACTTAAAATTGACAAGGCTGGTTTCATATTGCAGTAAAGTTGAAAGCATTGCATCATCAAGCATTGCAGAATCATTAGAATTGTATAGTGTTTTCGTTTTAATAGTACACATGCATAATCTAAAAAATAAAACCTCGGGTAAAATCAGAAAACAGTCTGAGGATCTAACTATTCCACTTGGTGATAGTATTTATTAGCTTAGTTGTGCTAAATGTTACTTTGATTCTCGTTTAGCTGAAGATCCGGATTCATGCTGTGGCAATATTCGTAATTTATTACGCAAAGTTATCAAATCGTCTTCCTAAGAAGAGTAATCAAAATCGAATTGTGTGCATGAGCACACCTGGATCTGAAAGATTTGTGCACATTCAAGTTTTTTGGTGCTGGGATTTTTAATTGATAGTGAGCCATAAATAATTAATTAGAGTCTTAAAGTACAATGGTATATAAATTGGCGTAGTGCAGATGATTTGCTGTTGAGCTGTCGCAATTTATTCTGCAAATGACAATTTCTTTGTTATGGGATCTTAAATTCATTAAGGTAGTTGAAAAAGACTTTTTGCAGGTTTACCTAAATGCTGTGCGATGAAAATGTTGTCAAAGCTAGAAGTTCTATTTCTTGTGTCTTATTTAGTTAGTAACAAGGTTGGAGAATGCAGAAGAATGATTTGCATGAAAGATAAATAACTAATTGGTTGAAAAATGAATGGAAAGGGTACCCACGTAGACAAGTGATGTTTTATGCCAAGTGGCCAAGATTTCTATTGTAGTGCTGAGCAAAGGTTTATTTTGTATTCATCGTGACATGAGTGTAATGTAAGTAGATAGTAAATTAGGTTGTCTTCATTAAATTAAAATCTTGTAGGAATGGAAACACTTTAAGCAGCTTGAAGCACTCAATAATTTAGTTCTGGTCCGGTCGTAATGTATAATGATTCCATTGCATTTCATTTATGAGCAATATACACTTACTACATACAAAAACCCACTACTAACATACGTCCGTCCTAATTGCAAGTACAGGGTGCTCCACCAACAGCCACCATGTACTTAGGTGCAGATATAATTTTAAAATAAATACTAAATAGCCATTAGTATAGCAGATTACATTCTCTGTCTCTATCTAACGTGTTTATGTGCATGAAAGTATATCAGTAATGGATAATGGTAGATATAGGGATAGATAGGACAAGAACCTACCTGTTCACTCAGCCAGATCAATTCAAGTCGGAGAGTCAATATTTTACCAGGCTGAGCTATATAGAGAAAAATAATGTTCTCATTTTGCATAAATTGATGGTTACACAGATAGTGGCTGCTTTCTTCGTGGTCGTGGTGAGTAGTGAAGGGAAGCGAGAGACAGAGACAACGTCCGAGTAGAATTAGTGGTCTGGTCTGGTGTGGTAGGGGCAATTCATCAAATGAGAATTGATTCTGTTCTTCAAGTCAAACACATTGAGTCGTCGTAACTTATATTACTCTGTGGACTAATTTATGGGATCAACATGCTAAAACAAGTATTTCAACCTTGAGTGCACTGTTGTGAACCGGAGAAATTGCTCATGTCCTGTCCCCTTCTTACACAACACTCTATATACACAATAGTATAATATATATAGTTTTGTGCTTTATATAGGTGGAGGAACAGCTTGGACGTAGACAGAGCCGAGTAGGTACGTTTTGTTATGCGTATGTAGCATGTCTGCTAATAAGTACTTGATCCTTGTATTACTTGACTAATTCCTTGCTCTCTCAATCCCATTGTAGGTAGTGTTGTTATCGAGCTTTGTAAATTAGTTTGGCATTGGTTCCTTCGTAATGCTCTCAATTATCATGGGAAACTCTGGACTCTCTTTGATTTTAACTACATGCCTAATAACAGCCAGACCTCTACTTAACTCTGATTCCAAATCGACTCCAATTCCAATGTAATTGTAATCTATAATGAAATTCAATACAAAGGTAGGTGGTGCTGCACTGGACTGGACCAAAAGAATTAATAACTAACCAGGTAGTGAATTGTGATGTTAGCAATAATTACATGTATGAGAGCTATTATTCCCTCGGAAGAAGTTTAATAATAATGAACAATGATATTGTAATTGTATATCTTTGTGTAATGAAATATTTCTGAGTGTTTGAGAGAATTGCTGAGGATTGCATGTTAAATGGTATTAAAGGTAAGTGAAGCGGAAGGAGACTCGTTTTAAGTTACCTTGAGCAGAGCTAAAGAGATGGAAACCATTTGAGCAAGATTAGAAAATTAAGTGTTGAGATGTAAATTTAGTTAGAGCTAAACGAAAGATATTACGAGTACAGGGACCTGTGATACCTAAGGACTCCTCTCTCACACCTGAGCCTCTGCCTCCTGTGCACCTCCACTATATTTGCTCGTTAGTAGGAACAGTAATGAGAATGCGAGAATGTCCGACCTCGGCAGATTTGATTATGAGTTTGCTGTGTGAGTGAGGTGAGGCAATTCTCATAAGTCATATCCTTATCACAAAGCTCATCTCTTGTTTCACCTTCATAATTACACTTAAATTGACTTTGTTAATCAGCACAGGACAGCACTTGATTCTCCTTTTCCGGACTTTGAATCTCCTGCCCTTGTCCTGTGCATATACCCAATCCTTTTCATTACTCTACGGACAAGAATTACGATCGTGAACTCGCTAAATGTCTCTAGCACTTTTTATTCTTTACTTTACGACTCTTGTGTGTGCATATTCCTCTACTCACCTCCCAACCAACGCCATTCCCTCAGATGAAAATTAACAGCCCACTTGTCTTGTAATGCCTTGGTAAATATATAAATATGATGTAAATTTCCCATGAAATTAATGCAATAGATTCAGACGTGCACTCAAGAATTTTACGGGTGGCCAATCTTTTGAGTACACAATTTGATGGGACGTCATCCAGCATAACGAGTGGGAGGAGTCCTCCAAATCATCCCATCGGATCACTATAAATAATTATCACCAACACGAAAATAAAAACTGTGAAAATCGTTTATTGTTTATCTCTATGCCTTTGCACACTCAAATAATAACTTGCTTTGATGCATTACTGAGAAGAAGAATATTTTCAGTAGAATTGGAGAAAACACCTTTTGAATACATCACGAATTGCACTAATGTCAGCTAGGATTTCATCATATAGTCCATTGCTAAGCTATTAATTTTTCTTCCTGCTATCTCTATATAATAAACACGATTTGTTGTTCCCAGCTATGTTTCATGTTCCAAGTTCCATGTTCCATGGGATTTGTCGCCAAAATGCGCAAGCGTGTATTCAATTCAATGTATACTTCAGTCTTCAGTTACATCTACTTATAAATACTTAACGAAATTCGTTTTGTTCTTCATCCGTCTTCCTTGGACGGACAATTACGAAATAAGCTAAATGAGGGTCTGCGCATTGCGATTCCATATTTACAAAATTAGCTAAATGCTTGCTGGGATGGATGCCTACCTACCTTTAGTATTATAAATAAACAATAAACTTCACTCTGGGTTAGGGTTTTATCTTTCGAAATTCAATAACAGTACTGGGGGCCCTAATGTAAAATAACGAAGTTCAAGCGACTCTGTCTTACCATCTTCAGATGAATAAAAATAAAAATTAAGTCCAGGAAGCGGTGTTATATATTTTTGATGGTTAATTAGAAAGCAGGTATACCATTTGCGGCCACTACAGTGACGACACATACTACCTTTAAAGAAATTCGGAAAATATTTAAGTGTTAGGAAAATTAGGTTGTAAAACTCACTTTGGAGTAACTAAGCAAATCATTTTAGACTTGGACTGATTACAAACTAAGGGTTTAGCGTACTTATAGCTCATTGCATTGTGCTGCTAAATATTTATAAAAAACCGTTTCGCTTTTGTATCAATTGGTCGTGTACATTAAATTGTTTTGTCTTTTAACATTTAGCAAAGCTCTTCATAGTGATCAAAACTCTTAACCCGTAAAATATAACTGGGATACAAAAGCTGGTCAGTTTATGGGATTGGAAACAATGACAAAATGAATATTTCAACAAGATTTCATTTATTAGGGGAAGATTGGCTGATAATCTTGTAACAAGTACTCGGATATGGAGTGTATCTTCAGGTGAGTTGTCAGTCCTTTTCAACCAGCTTTCATAGATTTGGCTTTTCCAGGTTTTCGAAAGAGAAAAGGGCAGAAGGAGCAGTAGGGAGTCTGAAGAGATGCATTTAGTTGTCGTAGTACAACATAGTGAGTGAGTTGGAGAATAAAAACATACAAAAGCCGGAGGATTGGAGAATAGGTCAGGTAACCAGACAGGTAGGTAATGCAAGTTTAAGAAAGAAGTTTTGTAGTTTTGAGCGAGTTGGCTTTATGTCATATCATAGATTTTATTTCTAGGAAGAAGAATAGGATAAAGCCCGTAATCCCAAACAAAAGTAGAAAACAGTCATTGGTTTATAATAATGTTCACTCAAACAGAAGCCCAGTAGGTAAAAAACACTAGGAATTGTCAGTTTAGAATTGAGTGTCTAACATCTAAGAGCAAATAGCGGAACATAACGATGTGTGGACTGTCATGTCACGAGTGGGGGAAAATGGTGAAATCCAAATGGAAAGCAATTGAAGATATTGGTGTGTGGAGGAGAATCTCATTGGAGGCTGATGGGAGTGCTTATGCAGTCAGTTTATGTATTTTTATCGAAAAATGCTCACTGCTTACCGCACTAGTGAGAGGACGTTAGAGTAAGAGTATCATTCCTTATTTGTAGAGATATCAGTGTGACTGGGAGGGGAAGTTTTCCGTCTGGGAGGAAAAGTCAAGTTGAGAATGCATATCGAGCTGTTATGTTATTTGATGTGCTCTGTGGAGGCTGAGGCAATATAATATCGTCTATAAAGATATAACGAGTGCCCAGGGTCCTATCAAATTCCAAACCGAATAACTTTCCAAATCTTTTTCCAATCTGCTCAAATAGTTTGCGTTTTGCTCCTGCTATTGCACTTACGATTACGATACGGAGCGTTATGTTATGGATCCGTGTTACGTTGAAGACCTATAGTTTTTAAAGTAAAGTACCTTGCATGTTTGTGTTTTTTGCTCTAAAGAGAGCAACTGATCTGATCGACTGATATTATTTCGTATAAGTATTGATGCTATCTTATGGACGCTATCAGGAAAAGAGGTAAAAAAGAGAAACATGCATAAATGCATGGGCCAAGGCTTTTCTTGAAAGGTTTTACTTAACTTAGGTAAGTAAACGAAAGGATATGGAGTCCCCAATCAATAAATAACCAATGTAAATGCGTCTCGCAGTGGGAAATAAAAGAAGAAACTCAGACTCGATTACATCTCGCACAATCCAACCGAGAAAGGAACAAGTGTGAATTCTCAAAGAAAGAATTCCGAAGAAACTACGGAAATCTACATTTCTTCAGTTCAGACTGCTCCACACAATTTACATTCTTATATCTCTCTACAATAAATTCGTAAATAGTAATACTTTGTATGCATATAGGTACCTAATGTAAAATACACGATGCATCTACCAACAAATACCAACAGAACAGACTCCGTTGATGTGTTGACGTGATGTGATGTTGGCAATGCTCGGCAAGGGACGGGCGAGGAGGACAGAGAAAAATCCGCATGTCAACTTGTACGAGAGAGAATAAAGAGGTGGGCAAATGGAGTGAGACACGAAGAATAAATCGACTGGAGGAAATTGTCAACCATTTTGCACTATAGTATTTGCTCTATTTGTTTTCCCTGTTGTTAATCCCTTTGGGAGTTGATAGAGCGAACTGCCGAGTTCTCTGTATAAAAATGTCCCTGTTTTCCGACACCCATTTCTTCCAGCCATCCATTCAACGGTATCAACATCAACAACTGAGTGAACTTCACGATTCCATGTATTGCATTACATTAACTTCCATCTCCATCTCATCTGCCACTGTCACTTAACATTCACTGCTCTTATATAATATAACGCCCAATGTGCTCCTCATCTTCATATGTTTTGTCACTCCACTCTGCACCAGAAATCCTTCACTTAACCTCCTCAACTCCGTAGATATATCTTTGCACACAATTTGAATGCATCCGGATAGTAAACTACATGCATATTATTATTCTTACTCTTCTAGATTGCTTAAACAAATAAGACGTGACATGTAAAACGACTGGCTTGGGTTTCCAAACAATAAATAAAACGATTTGTACTTGTTCCAACGTAAACGAAATAGAGTCGCCTCCTTGAATTTCAAATATTAAACACAAAATTGCTCCTATCTTTCTGTATCATCTGGAAAAATTTAGCAAACTACAACTACACCTTTAGGTACTGCTCAGAGGAATGCAAAAATTAGATTTTCTTAAGTAGCAATCACGATGCAACGTGTGCTAACAAGAAAACCATATCATATTACGAATTCTTTTCTAAAGAAAAATAACATGGGATAAAAATTGGAAAAGGGCAATTTATTACACCTTAATATGATCTGCACGTAAGTATGTGAAGTATTTTACCTGAGCTGGACCCAATTATGAATTGAAAGGCCAATTGGCAATAAGTAGTTAGCGAAGCTGTCCCAACTGAGCTTAGCTCTGTGGATTTACATAAATGCATTTATATTGAGTAGCTAGTTACAGACTAAGTCAAGTCAGAATACATTAAGTTACAATTAGGGTGTAATGTTGGGTTATGTAATAAAGTAAATTGTAAGTGAGGTAATTGCCGGTAGGCTAAAGGAGGGACAGCTGCAAGGTTAGCCAAAGGATCTGGTTTTTGTCTCTCAGACAGACTATCAACAAAACGGATGAACAGAGAGGTGCTTTGGATCTAATGCAGTAACGAGTGTCTACACAACTTATGCAGTTTAGTTTAGTAGCAATTCCATCCCAACTACAACAAGACACATGTAATTTGTTCCTAGTAATTCCTATAATTTCTCTAGGCTGGGTTGTCGAGGCACACGTTGTGGGATTGATTCATATCAATCACTCAAGACTTGACCTTTCGACAAGTTTTTCCTTATGAGTTTTCACCCAAAACTCATATCTACATTTATATATTTCTGTATATTCTTCCTATCTGTAATTGTTGACTATCTGAGTTACAAGGCAGCCTTCTCCTAATAGCTTGAGCAGTTCCCTGAATTGTTTTCCTCATGTTCTCAGTCTCCGCTCAGCTACCGTGCTGAATTTTGCAAATCAGGCAGTGTGTTCGTGTATTGTAATTGTGCAGAGCACGATAGGTTTCAGTTGCTCTGCTTTGTTGTTTCTTGCTCCCTCGATGAGTTAATAAGAAAAAGGAAGTAGTTGAGAAAAATGGACCATCTGTCTGTCCTCTCAAAACATGCCTTACCTATAAGCTTTATTTATATTTATGCACACGTTAATGTCTATTGGCATCCTATGCGCATTTCCATCCCACTACAACCTTCCACAGTAGCTCTGTACATTTGTGTAACATAATCATCTCGATTATCATCACTTAATCTAGCTCCCTATACCTAACCTTACTTTTGAAGCTAAATGAACATGACAGTCGACATAAAAACTTTCGTATACCGGAGACGATAATAACACTACAGGTACTTTCCTTCAACAACGATGTTTAGCTTCATTGGAAGTAATTCACTTCAGGATTCCTACTTCGTCATTATTGTACTTCCCTATCTTTTATTATCTGCAACTCTAAGGCTTAATTTTCTGGTGTTTATCCCCCGTCAGTCAATGCACGCTACAATAAAAGCTCTAAAGGGTTGCTCTAACTAGAAAGCAGGGTTTGCCATGTTTTCAAAGTGTGAGGATACAGACTCACTATATTATTACGACTTGTTCTTAACAACCAACAGTTCTGCTGCAGATATGCACTTCCAGTAACCTTAATTTAAATACAAAGAAGAGACCTATAATTCTGGTACGCTGTACGTTTAACTCAATATCTACTTATTACAGTATGGCTACACTTTCCTTAAAGATACATGTACTTACTGTACACAGCTCTTTATTAGACATATAAAATAGATACTAATGAATTCCTTTAGTGAATAAGTAGGGACATTATTTTTGAACAGATATGCTGTTTAAGTTATAGCTACTTGTGTTCATGTCTTCTGGTTTGGAGAAGAATAGAATCAAGTCAAGACAGGCAGGAGTAGGACAGCTCCACTTGTAGATATACTAACTAAGTGGCAATATTTAAGGTAACTGATTTGAAGCAACAAAGTCTTTTGTAGGATTTCTATAGCTAATAAGTGGAGTTAGTGAGAAATGATATGCTTTTAGAGATTCTGTGGTGCAGTGGCTGCCTTCTTTTGCTTTATGGTTGTTCGTCGGCGCTCTTGTGGTGTCTTTGCTGTGCCAACCAGAAAGCTATGAATGTAATTAAGCCATCATTTATTCGTTCTGGTTTTTGTGGAGCGCAGCAGGACGTTTGTGACCATTCACAGACAATTCAATAGCCTAGCTAATTTTGAATAACTTCTACCTTTGAAAGTGTCACCCGTAAATTTTTTATTCTCGATATATGTCTGTCGCTGTCTATGCACATAGTATAGGTTACACAAGTACATTCACATGCTCAAAGTGACGCTTGTTCAAAGTTGCATTCTTTGCTAATACTCTACCTTTGCCTCAGTGAACATCTTTCACAGGCCAAAATCCAGAGAATTCAACGGTGGACAACCCAACCTTTTCAGATCTGTTTTCTCCATCTCCTTTAGTAGTTTAGCCATCCCATTATACTCATCTACTCTGACAGTTACATTTCGATTCTTTGACTTAAACATCAATTGAATTACGATCTACATTAGGTACATGTATAGTTTTCTGTTTTATAGGGTAAATCAAAATCGCTTTTATACAAATAGTCATGTTCAAATAAAATCACCACATTTTCACAGCAAAATGAAATAGTAGGTTTGGAAAGACGGTCATCATCAGCAGTGAAGTAGAGTTGTATTTATTTACTCCCCTATTAATGTGGCACTTGCATATCCCATTGAGGTTACAGAGAGATATTAAAAGCATAAGCCCTAACTTAAATTCATCATTTCGTTTTTACCTTTCCTTGTTGATATGAAGTTAGTAGTGGTAAGCATATGTAGGCAGTACGTAGGCAGTAGGTTAAGTATATACGTAACGTAATAATGATGGAAGGGCATGATGTATTTTCTTGGTTTTGTGAAGATTTGGACTGCAAGGAAACTTGCAGAAACCAGCCACAACAATTCTGTCTCATTATGGTGATATTCATTATGGAAGTGGACTTTCTGCTGATTGGTTTCTTTATACATCGTCAGATATTAGATATTTTGTCTCACGTCGTAGGTCAACGGTATCATCGTTAATAAGTGTAATATGCGAACAATAAAGTAGAGATCAGATACAAATAAGTCTAGATTGAAGATGAATTGCAAGTTATCAGATATACACGAATAAATAGTATTAAATACGTTTTAAGATTGAGTATTTACATTAGCTTGTAAAGAATGTAATGCCTAATATTATATTCCTTTACTAAAGTACAAAGTTTATTTATAGTCAAACAGATAAGTAAAACTAATTATATATTACGTACTCTGCTTAGTTATCTATGTTAATATTATTAGTCTTTTCGTTTCGTGATACTTATTGTAATATTGTTCCACGTGACTTCAATCACGCAGTTGATTGTCAACAATAATGGTTGTCGATGGAAGTAAGTGGCAGTCAATTTTGTTACAGCAGCAGCGAAAGGGAACTGTATATAAAATGTGATTTGTTGTATGTACTACATAAATAGTACGCCTGTAATTGTAATTAGGCTTATGCTTACACTATTTTAATCATTTATGTCTAGGGTGGGAAGCGTATGTTTAGCCAGTGTTCTAGCATAACAATGAATTGTCAAGGAAAATGGCTATAGTGCTGAAAAAGAATTAAGTCACCTCTTTCATAAGTTACTGCAACAGGAAGAAAAGTGTTTGGTAAGGAAGGTAGTAGATGTAATACTAAGGAATGATTTTGTAATGTGTAAGTTTATCAACAAAATTAACAATGTAGAATGTGTGTAGGTTGGATGACTGATTGTGAAAGAGAGAGTAGAGGGAAGGATGTTATTATAAGGCAATTGGTATGAAAAGGGAGAGAAATGAATGGGATCGGGAGTGCTAAGCCGAGCCTTTAAAAAGGCTGTGATGAAAGGTTGTGTTTATAAAAGAGGAATTCACTTATGTTCGGCACATAAAATAACTATCACATCACTTAAGCTAAAGGTATCGTACATTTGTATCAGCTCATAATGCAACATTTCCCTAATGTAAACAGCGAGCTTGAGCCACTTAAATCCTTTTCAGATACGTCGGAGACGATTTGAACGAGACAGAAAACGCTCTATCTACATCCCAGCCAGAGCAGCAGTCGAGTGAGTCTCGGTATATATTTGCGTATGTATATGGCCGATGGTATTGTCCGTGCCAAAGGGTAGTCTACATTAGAAGAGCATACTACTTAAGTTCTGTTATGGTGTTCTTTACTTGGCAGTTGCCCCCTCCATTACGTTACACTCAAGTTGAGCTCAAGTCACACACTCTTCCAGCCAACCAACAACCAACTCTTTGCCAGGATCCTCATTCCGTTTTATCCGTCCAGCCTGGCAGTTTAACTGTTATTATGCTCCGACCAATCCCCGCATTTGTGCAACTTAATATCTACCTCTCTATGCTATATCTATGCGTGCAACAGAGAATATCTCCGCCGCAGTAAACTGCCCGGTAAACTCTTCCTTAATGTATATTAACGTATAAACTGTATATCAATGTAATAAATGCACTTCCAGTCACCTCCTAAGTAAGCCTGCCTGTAACAGAAATGTCAAACACCCTTCCCCGTCTCTTCTCAAAATATTATTTTTCAATTACCTAAACGCAGAACCGCTTTCCTGCTCCACACACCTATAAATGTCATCTCAACTTTTAAACGGGCAGTTCATTGTTACTTATGGTTAGTTAGTTAGCTATATGGTGTAGCATTGATTACTATCATAACACCCTGCCATATCCACCCTGGTATACAGTAATGCAGAATATCGAACTCCGCTTATACATATTATGCATCAAAATCAACTGCACTGCAAGGTGGGAAATTCTAGATGGATTTCAAACCCATTAGCTGAGACATAACGCTCTCATATCGGAGACTGCAGTTTCGTTTCGTGTTATGTTGGTTTAACTGTATTTTGATATCCCATTTATGCCCTTTCAATTCACACACCCTATTCCAGCTAAAATCTCATGCAAACCTATACAGTTCATGTTCAATGAATTTCATTTGCCTTCGTTCGTCCTGGTATTTAATTCAATCTCACAGGCTGACAGTGTACAGCTCTGTCTCTGTACAAAAACTAACTGATTGTTATGCATTAAAAAGGATTTTATTTGAAATCCAACCCCCCGATATTACATCTGTTATCTTCACCTGACTAATAATTATTATTGGAATTGAATGAGTTAGTGAATATGAAAGTGACACCTGTAGCAATGCCAAAGTAATTTTCACATGGGAGTTGGGAGCAGGAATTCCATTATAATTTAATGATACAAGAGTGTTTATCTGTCTATAAATATCCCCAACCTGGAAGAACACTGAAGAGTCAGTTAAAAATGGAGGTGGCCATTAATTACTGAAATGCAACTGTTGGAGCTGGAAGTAAATGTTCATTGGAATGACGTGATGCATATAATATAATTATCTTTTCATTAAAAATGCGGACCTTCTGCCAATCCTGGTAGTAGAATGCGCTAATAATATTAAGAGGGTTTATTATCATTAGTTTATGTATGTACTTCATGAGTTAATTATTAACATTTATTTTGAGCTAAGCCAGCAGAAACTACGTAGCTGTCAGTTTAAAAAAGTGTGACATCATTTTACATAACTTATGTCTAAGACTCATCCCAAAAGTACGGAGTGTATTATTACTTTTGTGTTTAGTGAAGACTTAACTGCAGTCATGTAAAATGTTTATGCATAATACTTTATTAGTGGGCATAATCTACATAGATAGTGGTGGTTGATGAGACAGGGCAAGTCAGCGTCAGCTGCAATTGCAAGAGTAATTAAGTGTGTGTATGCAATTCAGACAAGATAATATAGTATATCGTAATGTAATCCTCCTATTCCTATTACCTGTGTTTGTTGTTTTGCAAGATAGACTTGAGGATTTTTAGAATACAGATTGCCACAGGCTGAGTTCAGCTCAGTTTGGTTCAAGAGAGACTTTTACCGGACAAGCTGTTGAGTAAGTTTGTTGTTTGCTCGGTTTGGTTGGTGGCTGCGAATTGACTGACGGATGGAATAATTTTTGCCTCAAAATGGAACGGAAACACGCTGGGCGATCCCAGCCCCGAGAAGGTTTATGTACATGAGAAGAAAGAAAAGTTGCAAATTAATTAGCCATTATTATTCAGTTGTTTTGCCAATTCTAAACAATAAGTGGGATAATAAAATGTTTAACCTTTTTTGCATAAATTTTATTATGCCCAATTTTTAATGCTTATTGATGTAATGGTCACGTAAGTAAGGAGCAGTAGCAAGTACGTTTTTTAATTACAGATGCGTTCCAACCTTCTACTACATTAACATTGCTAACATGGACTACAGTATTATTACTGTGTGTTCATAAATAGTAGGTACAAGATGTTCGTACGCGTACGTGGAAAATATAATCAACTTTTGTACTACATTTGCCAGAACATATTACAGTCCGTCTTGTCTTATATATTAATTGTTGAGCAGAGAGAAAAACTCTCGCATCATAAAAATAACTTGGAGTTGTGCTGTAAATCTAATTTCTGTGGCAGTTTCTCTGTAAACCTAACCAGATGTTATTAACAAGTTTTGTGACAATACCGCGCAGATAGATTACATAAGTAAACCAAAGTTCCCTACCAACTAGTTAAAGTATTCCGGTGAAAAGGTGACAAAACCCATTAGGAAAACAACTGAAAAACCAGTCCTGGTTGGGGTTTTATTTTATGTGTAATAATAATGAAATCGTTTATGATTGGATAAGAGAGACCTAAAAGCCGACAGTCGCACAATACTTAGGTAATAGTCTATAATAGAAAAGACGTGACGAGATCTGCCTCAGACTGCCTCAGCCATAATAACGTAGGCATAGAGTCAACCAAATATTTCTATAAGTTAAAGACGGCAATAATAATCCCAGAAAATGCTCCATAGACGAGGGGAAACAGTTTAATTTTTTATTGGTATTAAATTTTAGTATTAGTTAAGTTAGGAAAAGGGACTTGGAGTTGGTTGTCGAGTTGGAAGGAGCTCTGTTCATGCGGGTAGGTAAAACAATAAAAACGAAATTACAAGAATCCTGCTAATCTAATGGGATTACTGTGACTATTACTACTTTACTACAAGCATAAACCTATAACATTACTATAATTGTATAGGATGAATAAGCAGCCGCTACGCTAACTAGCTCTCAACTCTCAAGTCAACTCGAATCAAGTAAAATTTAAGTATGTAACTACATGCACCTCTCATTCTTGATTGACAGTCTGACGGGCAGATCCTGGTTGAAATGGATATATAATTTACAGAATATTATGGGTACTTTGAATGCTCATTTTAAGGCAGAGCTAACATTACACCCCACCAAACTGACGGATCCTTCTATGATAATTCATGCAATTACAAACAAAACAATCCAAAGCTTACTAAACCTACTAATAAAATATGGACACACAGGTAAGTGTATCGTATTGCATAACATTTTAGTCATTTTAGTCAAATCATCTCCAATTCCCTGTCCTCTGATTATTTTAGTAGACTCGATAATAGCTTGCTAACTGCGTGTACTTGTAAATTGATAGAGAGAATACAATCCGGATAATTCTACGCACGAGAAAATATCCAATGATAAGTGAACCACCCATTTAATTGACATAATACATGTAATAATTGTTTCCATCATGCTGTGCGCTACATGAGTAATCTAAGTTAGCATGTGATGATAATGTGATGTGATGAATACGTGTGGTTGGCTTGCTGATACCCACATAGAAAATAACGCTACATATACCTACATGCTATAGTATCTGTATAGACTGCTAGTATAGACTCAACACATGGGAATCTAGACGCGGAGGTGGAGCAGACAGGTTGAATCAGTAAATAGATAATAGCAGAGCGGATCATTATAATCATTAATATTCTATAGATATAGTCCAGACATGGAATTAACCAAAATACAGGATATTAATGCCCACTTTTCTACAAATATTTTCATTCATACTATAATTGCAAGGAGTAAGTATAGAGAACACAACAACCGTTTATGATTAACAAACATTAACACGTACACTATGCAAAGATAAAAGAGGATCCATGTCCACAAACCTACACTGCACAGCTCATTCAGCTCACCAACCATACAACACTACACAAATGGACTCGAATGCAAAAAATCATTCCATGTGGACACCTCCTTGTGGAGTACCTATGTAGGAGCAAGTCTACACATGTACTTTTGAAATTGTATATGGATACGTATGGTTTAAGCAGTTATTTAGTTTGGCTCAAGATTTATTGCTGTATGAAACATGAACAAGAATGAGAAACAATTATGCCGCATATCTACATAACGACAAGCTGATTCGGTAACTTTAAAGCCCGACCATATACAGTCTGGAATGAATCCTCCATCGCCTTTCTTTTAGCCGAGTCTGCATTCTTTCATTTTTCTTCAATCATACTGTAATTATTAATCAAAGCGACAGCATTAGTTGTCTCTTTACAATAGGTCATGTTTTAGTACATTGCATTGCAACCAAAGCAATAATGACAATTTATCATTCCAGACCTTAGCGAAACCTAAGATAATATAACTTGAGAATTAGTACTAAGTACGTAAAATATGACCTAGAGATATAACACACAACTTTTATTCGATACTCTTAAAATTCAACCTTAATTTCATTTAAATTTTACATGTATGGGTATAGACTATTTAACACAACACTTTACGGCAAGATACTACTACTAAGAACACTACTCTACACTCTAGTATACATATGCTTACTGAAGAGATTATTATGAGCTTTTAGATTTAAATGCTTAAGCTATATAGACAATTAGGTATGTGAGATTTCATTCTTATTGTCATCAGCAGAGGCCGGAAGAATAGGTAACATAAAATGTCTTTGATCATGTGCAGGGATTTCATTTTATTTACGTTTCAGGGTACTTTGAGACCAAAAAACTTATAATTAGGCCATATTTTCAAATCTGAGAGGATATTTCTCCCGTTTTTTGAATCTACTGAGGGTTTGTGTCATATTTATATACGAAATATAACTTTTAGTGTCTTCCAGCCTCTGGTCAACATTGTATAAAAGTATGGACCAGGACAATAGTAGACTAGAACTTTATATTGTAATAATAATAAATAAGTGAAAACTGATTTCAATAGTATATAAACATAAATAGGATTTGTCCCCTACTGTTTGGCTATGCAGCTGCATTTGAATCAATTCGCTAGAGCAAAATGTAAACGTACATTTTCTATTGAATTGCACCTTATATAATCCATGTGCTCTCATCAAAGCGTATCATTCGTGTCTAAGCCTTTCTAAATAAACAGACACACACGTAGAATGTGCTGAATTGGCTGCTTCGTTGGGTTATAGACATATTCATCTGTGGAAGAGGAAATGTTTAGTTGAATGAAAGTGGAGCTTGGGAGTAGAACGAAGGGAGACAGGAACATAAGAATACATTAGAGATAGAACCAACATGAGTCTGTAGGCAGAGCCTCCTTAGATTATGTTACATTACATGACATTAGCATTAGGTCCATGGAATGAATTAAATGGGAAGCATGAAAAGGGAATATTATCTATAATTCAAGGTGTGTAATCAGTATAATCCATCATTTGATATCACATCACATCACTCCATATCATATCCCATTATTACGTGAGTGAGCTTTTGGGTGTTGCATTTCTTCATTTCATTTTATTTCATCTCACATCACATCACGGCTCAGGTTAACGTTTAAATACTTAGAAAACAAACTACCAGTAACCAACACAGACTAAGTGGATTCTATTAGGCATATACCATTTTTTCTATTATGTGATCCCACAACTGATTCTCATTCCGGTTTGTTTTAGCCTACTAAATATAAGAAGGCATGGGTAGAGTGTATTTATGTAAATATTGGACGTGTATTTGCTTGGGTGATGTAAACAGAAAGATGGCTGTGAAAGGAAGATGTGAGAGATGAGAAGGAAGGGAGCAGTACAGAAGAAGTATCGCAAGACTAATAGTATTTTCTTCAAGTCTGTCGGGATCAAAAGAAGTTCATTATAATATCTAGTTAATCTGATTTCTCTCTGCCTCTTCTATTTTTATGTGCACTCGTTTTATTAAATCTACTGCTCCTAGGCCCAACCCTTCCTCTTGCTAAATAGATTATCATGCTAAGGTAACATAAGAAGACCTCACTTTGTCTTAATGGGTTGACTCTTGTACTTTTACTCCGACTCACTCTGTGATACGAATTCTGGGAACGATAAATTGATATCTATATGTATATAAATATTACTAAATAAGCTACCTGGCCCTGTCCAGCCTGCCATTTCACATTCTGATTATGGGCAGCTACCTAAACCGAGGTGCATTATATTTTATTCATGCACGCTTCCATAATCTTCGAATTAATTTTAATCATGAGCCAATCTAATGAAATCGTGAAATCGAAGATTGTATTAATCATAGACTTCGTACAATGAACAACGGGTTCCATTTTTTCAGACAAATAGCTAACAATTCTTATTATACCCATTTACTTGTACAAAATGTTCACCCAGCTAACAGGACACATGTCCGAATTACAGCTTTTGCATGGCTGAAAGTTACTGATGTAGAATCGTATGCTTGCATTTAGTAATTCATATAATAATATGCTATTTTATGTAAGCTAACTATACTGTACTAATATATTAATTAATTATAATTAATTAGTCATAGCATAAGTTACTATTATACCCTTACATGTCATTACTATATTTTTCTAAATCGATTTTCGTTCCTTTAATTAATTATTACAGTACTACCATTAAATTAACTGAACATTAGGTAGATCGTGAATAGCACATAGACTGTATAAAACAAGAACAACCTACTATAAGCCACCAAGGATTTCTATTTCTATGGAATAGCATTAAAATAAGTTAAACATACAAAACGGAACATCTGCCAATGAGACAAGTGCATGTGGTAATAATAATAATTCTTAAAATTGGAGAAAGCTTAGAGTCGGTTTGTACTGAACTTTTGTCGTGGAATCGCAGGCCCAACCGAATGAGTCGCATATGAAGAGTCAGTTTAGTAGTGGAGTATGAGGTGGGCAGTGCTAATAGTAGTTAGCTGTACATTGTTGAGTGTGGCTAATAAAGGTAGCTGCCATGATACAATGCCCTGTACCAAAGTAAGGTGTGTTAGATTAGAGCTAAAAACCTATTTTGATAATCTACATTGCATTTTGGAAAGAGTCGAGGCGAGTTGATTCGCTCGTTAGATCTGGGTGCTAGCATATCACTACATTACGAGATTGCAGGTCCATTAATGCATGAATGGCTAATACGGCCTAAATGTTAGGTAAGCATTTATGCATGCAGAAGAAGGTAGCGAATGTGTGGCGTATGCTGTAATGTGAATGCGAAGTGAGGTTAGTGCGGGGCTACGTGCTTTATTCCTTGCGTTTATCATGCATTTAGAGTAAATTGTACACAAAGGTACACACAAATTGACTTCCATTCGAAAGTATAAATCATAATAATTAGTTTCCTGATTGTCTACAACATGGTTCCTAATGGTCTGCTATCGCTAGTCTTTACGGTAGGAAATCCTTTCGGAAGGAAATTGTGCCTACAGTTGAAAGTGTATTTTGGCATGAAACGGTAATGGGAGCAAACATACTCAGATACAAATAGCAGTCATGATAATTTCCTGATAAAGAAATAGCGATTTTGGGCTAAAGGTAAATACCACCTTGAGCTGAACAAAGCAGAAATCAGTCCACCGCCTATTTTACAGCTATTACTTTACGCTACAAATAGAAACTCTATCACGTTCGATCTAGCTCGGATTATTACGTTTTATATCATTGATTCACATTATATGTTCTGAATGAACCTACATGGTAATACGTATAATATTATAGTTTATAAACTACATATAGTTAGCAAGAGACATTATGCATTTCCAATATTATTTACGTAACTTATAGGTAAAGAAAGTTAGTTGGTTCGATAGCAATAAATATTCCCTAACTTGAAATGTAATTCGGTATTTGTAAAGTTAATGAGGTCAATAATAAGGGAGTGAACTTACGTCGGGATAATTCTAATAATAAAAAAAGTTATTTGCCCAAGGAAGGCAATTTAATAAGGAAGCGTACGGAACTGTGTGTAGTTAGAGGAGGAAAGCAGAACAATTTGAGATTCCATCGCAGAGATGTAAAAGAGTAGAGTTGGTAGATAGTAGATGACATGGAAAGAGACCTTCTATAAATAAGTTTCCTTTATAGATACTTTACCGTTCAATTCTGTTCAGTTGAGTTCACTCATTTCAGTAATGGTAGCTATTATTGCAACTCTATAGAAGATGATCATCATTGTAGTCTTAGTCGTCTACAAGCAATAAACGACCTCGTATAAAGTGTGTGTTTAACTCAACAAAGAGGAAAGACAGGGAATAGATGAGACCGGGGATAAAATTTCTATGCCAGCCAGCAGAATGACGATAATATTATGATGATGTTAATGGTAGGAAAGTTAGGCCGAGAACTATGAATTGGGCTCATCTCAGTTATCATATCGTTTACGGGTCTCCTATAACATTCTCCTTAATATACGAATTAATGTACTTAGAAGTGTGCTATAGAAATATAGACGTTTGCTCTGTATTTATATAGAGATGTAGGCACACAGGGATACCACAGGCAGACATGAAAGACAGAGCTGAGTAAGACAAGGTTTGGTTGATCTAATAATAATAGAGTAGAATGGCTTCTGGTCTGGGTCTGAGCTCATATTTCATGAGAGGGAATTAATTCCCGTTGATAGTCGGATATCAGGATGTGACATGAATAAGAGCATAATCATATCATATCATATGATAGTGTTTCCGATGAGAACTTTATACCAGAGGTTACTTCTACATCCATTTGTACTTTACTACTCAGTTTATCTATAATATCATTATCATTACTTACAAACTGCCTATACCAAATTATACTAGTCTACTACTACTATTTGTCTATTCTCTTAAATATTCTGCGAAAAGGAACTGCTACTTTGCTGTGACAATTGTGTAACTGAAGTTTTGGTAAATATAAGGGAATTTAATACCCATTTACTATATAGATGCGTTATATGTTACTATTTTTGTCTTGCATAGGGAATAAAGCTTATTACACTTTGTAACAAATAGGTGGGTATACACAGAGTAATTGTCAGAGTTGTAACTACGAATGTATATATCGCGGATGAGAGTGAGATGTGTTTGTATGAGTTTTATTATCAAGTGATCCCCATCCAGAATCAAGATGATGATGATGATCATCATCATCATCATGGATACAGGATGGAGATTGGAATGGAATGGGATGCGAATCATTTGGGGTGGAGACGGATCTTTGGTAGTGACTAGTGAGGTGGATCTTGAAATCCCTCCTCTGCTGAGTGCAGCAGAAAAGGAATTACATTTGGGACTCCCAGATTAGGCATGCCAAAATGAGCCTTTCAACTAATAACATTTCCCATCATAAAGAGATCGTCGTGTCGTAAAAAACCTTTCACACAGTTTTACTTTTACTTATACGGAGCTTTCTGCAATTATGTCTTTTAGCCTTTCCCCTTATCCTCTACTATTTAACATTTATATTGTCATATACTTAATCGCAACGGACGGAAGTACCTACACGAGACAATGAGCTCTAATCTAATGATTACTTACTACAAAACTACTTACTTATAATAAGTATGCACACATTCTAACATTTTCTACCATTAAATCCACGTTTTCATGCACAATTTTTGATTGAGCTTTGAGCAATGTGCCCTACCACAATCAAAATATAATAGCATAATACATTAAATGGCCATGTACAGTACATTATTGTACCCTGTTTATGTAGACATTGTAGTAACTGCATAGAATGTATAGGCATTAGTTAGAATAGTTAGGAATAACAGGGCTTTTTAAGGAAATAGAACATTACGTAATTAAGTTTTGGTTAATGGTATACTAAATAGAAAATATCTATTTTGTTTTTTACTGTCATAATTAAATAATAATATTTAAAAACTATATTTTGAAGAACTAACCACTAACCTGCAGGGTCCTGGGTTAGCATCTTTCAAAATTAAACCAAATATTGGGGCCTAAACCTTTCGAAATTCTTAACAGAAGTACTGGGGGACCTAATAGATAAATAAAATTCCACGGACATAAATATATCGTAGGAAATCCCATGAATAAATCTCAGACTTGAACTTGCTGCTGGAGAGACATTAGCATACTGCAATAACATGTAAAATATAAGCCACAGTACACAGTATACAAAGCACAGTACATCATTACATGTGCGGCAAAACGTAAAAATGCTCATAATTTTAAATTATGACACAATGCATTACTTACTTTACACAAAGAAAACAATAGGTCTACTCAGATCGCCTTCGCAACCATGCTTCGTTACACTTTTAACATTGAGTTGCGATGCGAAGCACGGTTGCGAAGGCGGTCTGAGTTGACCCAATGTAAGTCTACCTATACATGCAAATAAATAGTATAGGACTTAATTTTCAAATACCCAAATAATGCCCAATAAAAGTGACAATTGAAATGGTTTTTAGTAGAATTACGAAATGAGTTGTTTGAGACAGTAAATAAATTCGATACTGTGCAGAGTGCAGGCAGACTGTGCAGTGAGATGAGAACAGAATAGAACTCAGACATCAGTCAACAGACTGAAGACTGAACTGAACACTACAATTAGTACAGACAGGAGACAAAAATGCAATGATTGCCTACTTGGTTGAAAATCCAACGACAGCGCCTTCTATGAGCAGGAATTCTTACTGCCTGAGGCGAGCATTTTCCTAAAAGTCATACGGTCAGCATAGCTAGCCCAGGAAGTTCAAATAGTAATTTGTCTACCAAAACAATGTTTAGAAATTAGGCTCTTAAACTTTTCGCAAAAGCGAAAATAATTCATCTCAAATCTGCGTTTATTGTGTTAAATCCAAAAACGAAGTTATTATTAGCTTTTATTTTTGCATACTTTTGAGAAGTTTTAATATACTTTTTTCTCTATAGTTGTATTTGCCAGTTTTTAAATCAATTCTAGCACAATGGATGAAATGCAAGCTAATTTAGAATCGTACAATTTGCAGCTGCAGCAGGTAATTTTGAATTTTTTATTTACCTTTTTTGTACATTACCTAAAGTTAAAATAATATTATGAATCATCAAAAGTTTGGGGTTATTTTGGATAATATTTTATAGCCAAAAGTTTTAATTTGTGTTTACGATCTTTTTCTATAGAAAATGCATTTGCATTATTAATCAATATTGTTTTAATTCATAATTCTTAGTCTTAGAACAAAAGTATATACAAAAAAATCAAAATTAATCACCAAAATAAAAAGCAAATGTTGACTAACTGTTTTCTACGATTTTGGCTTATACTTGTCTTTTTTGTTATTTTGGATTGGACTGCTGCAATGTTTAATTCTTCCTTTCCCTTATTTAACATTCAAGATTGTGTTGTAATTTGAAATGGTTGTTGTCCGTTCTGTAATTAGGAACTTAATCTCAACCGCATTTTAAAAAAAAAATTGTTTCCCTTAGGTTGATGCAGCCCTCACGTCTGATCCTACAAATGAAGAACTTATAAAACTTAAGTCCGATCTATCAGAAGTTATCGAGCTGACACAAGAGCTACTAACTCAGCAGTCTGGAAGTTCCAATGACTATGCTACAGGTTACTGATCTGATCACTTGTTCTAAATATAATAATATACTAGAGAGAATTGTTTTTCATGAAAGTAATTAAATGTTTACAGAAGGGAAGGACGGCCCAATCGAATGGAAGGTAGGAGACAAATGCTTAGCTCCATGGTCTCAGGACGGTAAATTTTATGAAGCTGTCATTGAAGAAGTTCACCATAATAGGGGTAAAGTATCTGTAGGTTTCCCGCAATATTCGCATGGGGATATGACAGACATCTCCACACTGAAGCCCTTGGACACGTCACACAGCCACTCGTCAAGGGACAGCGCTTCGACCAGTGCTGGCGGCGTGAAAAGACCTGCCCCTAAAGAGTCACTCGCAGAAAGGTAGGAAAGTTTTGCATTAAATTTTTTTCATTAAACAACATCCCAAATGAAGAAACTATATCCCATTGCATTACCATTACATAATTACAAACAAGATCACTGAAGATCGGCCAACCCTTGTACTGTACTGCACAATTGTATACTTTAATTAAAGTATTACTATGGCTGGCAAACATCTTTTCCAATCGATTGCCTTTCTTTCTTAGTGATTGATGTTAAGGTATGAGATAATTTTTAGACTCTATGTATTAATACTTACCTTATAAATTTTGTGACCTGTGAAACGATCAAAATTGTTTTCTACTCATGGTACTGCATTCTACATTTTCTTCTGCACTTGTTTGTTATTTTTCTTTAAGGAAATTGTTAATCAAATAAAAATGGATGATATTACCTTTGCAGGAAACAAGCCTTACTGAAGCAAAAAGAATACCTCAAAAAGAGAAAGTTGAAAAAGCAAGCTAGGGTTCAAGAACAAGAAGCTGAACGAGAGAAAGAAAAAAAGAAGTGGCTTTCATTTTCGGTCTTTACATTAAAAATTTAATTCATACATGTAAATAATGTTTCTTGATATTTATTTAATTCTGTCAAATTATTGTATTGCAGAACAAGAAAGGTCTGCTTGGAAAGAAGAAAAGCATTTTTGCCTCCCCAGAGACGGTTGATGGACGAGTTGGAATTGGAACTTGTGGTGTCAGTGGAAAACCTATGACTGAATTCTCTGCTGCAGAAAAATGGCGTAAAGGGTGGACAAACTAGATGTTGGAAAGCGGGACAGGAGTAAAAAATCCTTCCTTAACCATATGTTCGAAAGGTCAGAAGATCATTACCAACTTTGTCGAATAGAATAATAATACAAGTAGCATTTAACGCCTTTTGTTGAGGTAATTATAAGTTGATGTTACGTACTGCCGGCTCGACTGTCGAAACTTAAAAAGAAATCTTCCTATTTGCCTATTTGTATTGAGTGTATTAAAGGATTTTATTAAAATGTTATTATGTGCAATGTGTGAATGTCTTGTAACAAATCGTATTCTGATGGTGAGTCTGAGGGTCTGAGTCAAATCGTCAAATGCTCATGAAATTAATTAATGCATTAAGACATTTTAATGAAATGTATGTACTGAAATTGAGGTACATGTGCGATAGTTTGCAAAAAGTGCATATGATGTAATGTAGTTATAGGACGTAGTAAACTATGTATGAATATACAATGTAATGGGCTAATCACGTTCCATATATTGTACTTGTTCAACTATTGCTTAATTCTCTAGGTTAATCGGTAATACGACGGAAAGAATGACTGTAAATGAAATGTTTGTCCTTAGTTAATTAAACGTTATTATTTGCGATGCTTCTGATTGTACAAATTGCGTAGGTATATTTACTTTTGAATGTACTTTATAATATAAAAACTCGATTTTTTTTCAATAAATCATGAGACACCTACACTACAGTTGATTTTCTAAGTTGCGTCATGAAAAGATCGTTTATAAATGGGTATAATATAGATAGGCGATTTTAGGTGACTGTTTTTAGTTTTAGTAAGATTATAAGGTTAGATTCCTGAAATGACCATCTAATAATTTTTTAACTTTCAAAACCCGTATGGCTTAAAATACTTATTATCCAAGATTAAGATTTCAAATAAATTTATTGTTCATGTACAAGTTAGTATGCATGCACATGGAATTGTCAAAATTACGTTTGTAAATTGTAATTAAATACTTTTGGTATTTAATACATTAGTTGGCAATTGGTATTGGTAGTTCATAATAAGGTGATAGGGTTTGATAAAAATGTATCCCCAGTGAATCACAATTAACCAAGTTTTAGTTCAGTTCAATTTACCACATTATCTATTGTGGTGTGGTAACTGGTTTCAGTGTAAATTGTTTTTAATTTACTACTATTTATTTAAGCACAGATTTTGTTGAACAACAGTCAAAAAAACTGTCTTTCGCATATAAACATTGCATGATATGGACTGAATCAGTAAAGCGTCAAAAAAGCGCCATGCCATGTCTGCCTAATGGAGATCCGTCACTTTGTCCTTTCCTGTACGCGTTCTCTCATTGGAAGTGTAAAATAGGTAGTTGTGTGTAGTGAAAGAAAGGCTTTTTGGGGAAGACAAGTCAAAATCTCAATTCCCTTCCTGTCATTCTAATACGACGCAACTGCACACGACAGAAGTTTCTGATTCTGAACTTCATCGAACTCGTTTTGTTTGCTTTTACGTAGGAAATGTAAGCTGTCCCGATTTCAAGTCTATAGGCCTAACAAATAAAGGTTCTAAGCTTAGGAGAAGTCGTATAGCTGGTTCTGTTATGCGGCACGGGAGCGGGAGGGTAAAGTAAACTCTCCTAATGCCAATTTCAATGACATACCTACACACTGGCAGTTTCTTGTATAGATGAGGCATGCTCATAAAGCACTACGCATTTATTCCAGTCGAACACAGCAACTTGTGCGTGAGAAATGTGGGTTTGTACCTGAATCTCTTGAAGTTCAAATCCAAGTACAAGCCAACTATACCTACTATAGAAGCCGAAGCTCGACCAAACGCCAATGCACAAGTACAAACGATGTACCACAGTACATCACATTAAAGTAGGTAGAGTTTCGCGTGCGACAAAGCTAGTGAACCCAAGTTGTGTTTTACCTAGCCATTAAACACAACTTAGGTACATGAGCAATTCTGCCTATTATGTGTACTAAATTGACATGGGATGGAAACGGAGTGGACAGAAACTCACCTGGACGCATGACGTGTAGTTGATGGTTCCTAGTATTGGCATAGAATATTATGTAGTAATGGAAAATGGTATAAAAATTACATACGGCCATTGCGCTTGTACGTATTCAGTTTAAATGAATCAAAACCGACGATGAGAAAATACCTGATACTTAATAATAGGGAAGAGCAAGGACAGTGCTCGTCACTGCTCGTCACGTTTTGTAGGATATAGACATCTGACCTACGGACAACCTTAACAACCTTCATCTTGTCATTCAAACTCATCGCCATCGTGCTCCAACGCACACTTATACTATTGTTAACTATACAGACTACAAGCTTCTAATCTTATCTAATGCAAATGTCATGTACACACTGCTATGTACTTAGTACATTAGATAAATTACAGTGCTAATTCATCAGAACAGCCTTTTATACGTTACGCTAATTCTGAGAACTTTGTCAAAGTGCAGTAAACTCAAATTAATTTAAAACTATCAACTCTGTCATTCATTAAATGTACCTACCGTACTGACCGGTAAGAAAAAGTTTTTTTAACAACTCTGCTAACATCTCAGCTGACAGAGTTGCTGCTGAAGTCATGAAGTTTGACTCATATTGTTAACATCTTTTTCTTTTTTTTTGTGTTCTTTTTTGTGTTCATGTATTTGTTGAGATGAGATCATAATTTAAAATGCATTTCGACGTTTATGTGAAGTGAGGGACTAGTTAATAAAATCATAGGATAGGTAATGGAACCTGATGGTTTAACTATACTATGCAGCATGAAATTATGACAATCCATGACAGTATTATAAGTTGCTGTGCAAGATTATATCAAAATTATTGATTATACGTAGCATTGCAGTAGTTTTCTACTGGGATCGTAATTTTTTTACAGGATTGATGTTATAATTGATGAAACGGGGAAGGGTTGTCCATTAATTTAAGACCACTGAGACGACAACCGCCATTGTCGGGAAAATTTGGATGTTCGCTGCATTTTTGACGATTGCGAAATGCCGTAGTGCTCAATTTACCTGCAAATGAATTCAATGTATGTGCCAAAGCATATCTATTCAGCCGAGGTTATTTACAGGTAATGCCAAAATGACGGTGTCCATTGGATTATTTATGTAAGTGTAGCTAATTTATTATTTCTGCACGAAAGAAAATAATGTGTCCATCACGTACCTAATAATAATAGGCGTACTTGGAGAAGTAAAGTCATTGGAAATTCAATCGTCTTTCATTTTTAAATACCATAAGAATCAAGACATCCTGCTCAAAACTCTACTGTGTGGTAGTCATCTAATATTATGTAATTAGCAAAGCAAATCAGCATTTTCATATAGACTCATATTTATGTAGTTTCATTTCGGACAATCAATAATGCACCCAAAAATGAACAATTATGCAATGATGTTATTACTTCTTAACGCTAATGACGTAAATAATGAGTAGTTTGTACGTAATTATAGCATTTATTATGTACAATACCACTTTTCCCAAAAGCTTCGACCATATCATATAAAATATAAGTGCATATAGGTAGCAGCCGTAAGCTAACCATAAGCCTTATAGGAGTAGGATAGACCCAACCCAACATGAAAAATATTTTCCAGATTATTTTTACTTTTACGATTGCGTTTTATGGATGGTCGAAAGTGGAGAAATCTGTGTTTTATACGTTATTAGTGTTATGTGGTATATAAGATAATATAGGTGAACACGGTTACATTGCATAGCATAATAGTGAACGGTGCCCTATGGTTATTTACATGCAGGTAATAGCAGCAGTTACGGTGGCTTAACAGCAGAGCAGCCTTGCCCTTCCTTTTACCATTTTAACTATTCATAGTTCCTGGAACCATAGACGTCAAGGGAAAAGAGTAGAATGGCATTGCAAGGAAAACCAAGGTAAAATTTTGTGAACTGACGAAGTTGAATGTAAGACCCAGTTTTTTGGTTGATGGCTGTTGCTAGCTCTGGCCTGGCAGTTGCGGAGCCGAACCGGCATTTACTACTTGCTTCTGCTCTGCGGATTATACATCCGCAACGCCTGACTGGAATATAAACTGGATGTACAACGTGTGTTAACTAAAATGAAGAGGAGCATGCACACATATACATGCACAACACTTTCTTATCGTCAGTCACTTCCAGTCCGTCCAGTGTCAGACTCTGGAGTGAAGAATATTTTATACACCTCGGTTGTCCTCCGGACTCCGGCGGACTGGTAGGCACCTAGCCAGTATTAAAAGTAGTTAGAAGTTAGCGATAGGTAGAAATAGATAGGCATAGGCAGTTCCGTTCCTTGATATCGCTCCTCCGTTCGGTTTTCCGTAAGTCAGTGAATAAGTAGCGCTTTTCTTATGATAAATTCGACTGGTGCCGTCGATTTGGAAGCTGCAATATGTATTAAATGCGTGGCTGGCAGTTCCTTTGCTTTCTCTTTCCCACATCTAGGACGCTCTATTTCCTCCGTAATGTATCGTTTTACTAGCTGCTGAGTTTTCTCTCTCCTAGCCGCTTTCCCTCCCTTCGTCCAATTCGGAGAACTTCGTCACTGCCTGCTCCCGGCTTCGGCTTCTTCGATGTGCGTCTGTTATTATACGTATGGACCGTTCTACTTCTTTCTTCCAACTATGTTCCTGCCCTACTTTCACATTTACACATCGCTACACTTTCCACGAAGTTAACTAATCTATAGAAAATCATTCTTTACTCAGAGATGCTATACTGGGTGGCTTCCAGCTGATGACAGTTTCTTCACTGTTCAACCTACAGATCTTTCCAAATTGCATAATATATTATTCTCCATCTTCCCCTATCAATTCCACTCGATTTCCTACAGTTGAAAGGTAAGTGGAGCTACTCGTCTGACATGTACTTATAGGATATCTGCTCTTTGACATAATGTACTTGCTATACGATACTCATATGCCTGACTTGTACACAATGGGTACCCTACTTTCCAGGAAAATTTAAAAGTTTCTCCCATCCATTGTCCTGGTTCAACTTACTGGGATATCTGCTCTAAACCAACTTGTGTCTTGTCTAATGGTGATTACAGCAATGCACGTGGTTCCAGGATTTACCTCATCGTAATCGTCGGGAATATCAAAATGACTTACAAAACCGTGGACTCGACAACGTAGCATAATTAAGTACGCAGTAAATAGTCAGTGATAGAAAACGATTAAAAACAATCTATACATCATTCGTTTTGTATTGCTGAAATACTTTCAATTTAGGTTCAATTGTAGAGATGTCAGAATTTTAGGTAGTTTTCTTTGAGAGTGCAAGTTATTTTACTTGGGAAAAGAGAAAGTATCATTGGATTGTTTTTTTCTGCATAGGACTGTCTACTTATTTTCACTGTTTTTACAGAACACAACAACTTCAAAGACAGGCTCGAAATGTAAATAGTCAATATGTACCGGGAGTAATAGGTATACCTAAGTATACCTTCGTACATATTGCATCCGTGAAGATAAACGTTTTCTTTTCTGAGAAAATAGAAAGCCCAGGTTTTCACTTAGGTAAATGGAGAAAGGAAGTGGAACTGCTATGATAACAAAGAGAACGAGAGCATCACAGTCTTTCTAGCTCTTTACCTTCCAGATACCACGAACTTGGCTTCAATGCCCAATACCGTTACCTAGTTATGCAGATGAAAGCCTAAGAAAACTTCCAAATGAAAATAATACAAACTTCTTTTCCAGGGAGTAGCATTATTATTGTTAGGTACCAGTTCAGCCCGAGTAGGGCCGTGTGCTTTTCTTCTAGCATCAAAAGCCACCTTCGGAGGAAAACGAGTGAGATGAAGACAAGGATTTGATGTCTCCTGAAATTAAAGTGGGCAGTGATAATTACTGTAAGACGAGATAGGCGAGTAAAACCAGTCGAAGGATAAGAGTCGTGCAGTATTGTGGATGCATTTCATGACTGGCAACTGTAATAATTGAAGTAGTGTAAGCATCCTCAGAACAACGTGACGACGGATGACGACAGAACAGAAACGGGCAAGTAGATTTTCTTGTACCTAGTTAACTTTTCCATCCTGATGTTAGTAGGTTGTTGAATACCAAGAAGAAGAGGAGTGATTCGACTCGGGTACTGATTTCTGTTGACTCGATTCTCGGATGTTGGAAATGAATAGTTAGAGCTACCTATGTAAAGGTTTCTGGGAATTGTGTGGCCTGTTAGGCTCTCGTATCTCCTAAGATCCTTATAGGATAGTGTTCATCTATATATCGTCGGCTGTAATGCATAGGTATCTGGTGTACTCTATGGTACACAACTCACGCAAGTTTAACGAATTTTCTACATGTAGGTTGCTGGAAAAGCTGTGCATTGTGTGCAGAGCCTGCTGAGTGAACTGAAAGTGCTGGAGCTTGTAGTAGCTGTAGCTCAAACTCGAACCAGGCAATAACCAGAAAGTTGCAAACAAACTACATGGACTAGTTTCCATCATAGAGCTACCACAATGCAACGTGTGCAGTATATCTAGCCATAGCTACCCACACCATACCGCTTCTCCAGCATCGCTCTCTCAAATGGTCTAACTTAGCAAAACAACTCACTTCGTTTTCGCCTTTTCGCAGTTCACTCTACATTGTCGGTCGTTTATATCATTTCAGTTTCATTACTAACTATTCGCAAATTCATCTCCTGAGCTGTCATTTACTGATTCTTCCCACAGCTAATTACTTCTCTATCCTTCTCTCTGCTCCATTTCATCAGGTAACTATTTTTTTAATTTTTTACTAAAGTATCGATAATTCGCCATAGAACTGACGCCGTGCCGGCATATACACTTTGAGCCGGTCACTGTATAAGCCAACAAAAGTTTAGATGTCCACCTGCATTAAGGAGTGACATCATAAACTGAGAGAACAAAAACCGCCACGTGTCTAAACTTACCAAAGGAAATAATAGCATGATTATTGTAATTTTGTCATATTTTTCAATACTTTAAGTAGGTTGAATATAACTTAATATGGTTTACGTTTACGTATAGTACTTATGATATTGAATTTAGGTTGATTGATACTACATTTACTTACGTATACACTAGTGTGTTATACCTAATGTTATGTTATACCTATTATATGCTGATGCAGACTTATACCATAT